>PVKA01009474.1:0-68282 GCA_004027165.1 Ctenomys sociabilis | reverse complement strand
CTTTTTTTAAAAAAATACGACCAACTTCTTTGCAAACAGTAGACACATACCTCAACTATGATGACCCTAATTTTTGGTGGATAATGTACACATGATTAGGCAGAAATAGGCAAGCTCACACTGGTAGATTAACTATCAAATTCTCAGTCAAAACTCCGTTTGTGGCCTCCATTTCTTGATCGATTTCTGTTCCCACTTCATCTTCTACCATCCTGTCGACTTCCTGAGCGACTCCCCTGTCGACTCTGTCTACCTGACCGGCCACCAGATCGGCCACCTGAGTGACCTGACCGGCCAGACCTGCCACTTGACCAGCCACTCCTCTGTCTGGTGTTAGAAGACGTGTTTCCATCATAATATTCTTCAATTTCAGGTAATTTGGCTGGCACTGAGAGTATCCAATCTGAATCATGCCACTCTGTAACCTTTCTGACTCAGTTGTGGGAACATCAAAGCAAACACCCATGTTTCCTTTTAGGAGGCACATTCTGGTTATTTGGGATACTGCAGTACTACTCAGCTTTCTGTTAAGTTCTTTCCAAGCGCAGCTGACATCCTGTATTTCTTCTGGGCTTTCCAGGGTCATGGTCACAAACCCCTTATCAGAGGTGATCAAAGAACGTGGTTCAAAGCTTGATGCACCAGAAATGTGGGCTAATGCTGCAGCCAAGGCATCCACTGCCCCTTTCTCGTCTATCAGTCTCTGAGCTGATGGTCGGAAAAAATCAACAGCAGCATAAGAAACAGAAGCCAGCGACCTGATGGCATCCATGCTTTTAGATTTAACTAAATCCATTGTAGAAGGAACACCTACACGTTTAAAAGTAATTCCTGCTTTTTGTTCCACATATCTTAGTTGACCTCTTTCTCTTGGTTGATAAAAACATATGCAAATCCCTGTTCGGCCAGCTCTCCCTGTACGTCCAGAGCGATGAATATAAGACTCAACATCCTGTGGAGGAGAACTCTGAATCACCAGGTCAACCTCGGGAATGTCCAAACCACGGGCAGCCACATTGGTGGCCACCAAAACTTTAAAACTACCTTCTCTGAAGCCTTTCAGTGTAATTTCTCTTTGTGACTGTGCAATGTCCCCATGTAAACACTGGGCGTTCTGTTTTATGTGTGGATTCATGGCCATTTCAGTTACATTCTTCTTGGTCTCACAGAAGATAATGGCCCTCCCTTCAGACCCACTGTAGACTTGCAGGACGTCTCCGATAACAGCTGGTCTCTGAGATCAGTGGCACTGGATAGCCAAATGTTCCACAGTAGTTGCAGCCTTTTGAGTCATTTTTCCAACAAGGTCAACTTGTTCATATCTGGATTTCATGTATTTTTTTGCAACTTTGTATACCCACTGTGGGCAAGTTGCAGAAAAAAGTAACGTCTGAGGATTGTCTTCAGAATCAGTTTTGTAGGATTCATGGATAATATCTTCGACTTGTTCAGCAAAACCTAAGTCTAACATTTGATCCACTTCATCAAGTACAACATGGCGCAGTTTAGAAAGATCCAGGCGGCCACTCTGCAGATGATCTTTGATACGACCAGGGGTCCCAACCAAAATGTCAATACCGTTTCGAATATGATTTATTTGGCTTTGATACAATGTTCCACCATAGAAACACGCCACGCTGAGTTTCCTAGTTATATCTTTGAAGTCTTTGGCTACTTGGTTTGCCAATTCCCTTGTTGGAGCCAAAACAAGTACCTTTGGTGAGCGGCTTTTTTTAATCGTTTCTTGATTTCTTTGGAGCCTTTCAATCAAGGGAATGGCAAAAGAGAATGTCTTTCCTGTTCCTGTCCGTGCTTGAGCAATCAAATCTTTTCCTTCATATATGGGACCAAAGGTCTTAACTTGAATAGGAAAGAGATATGTTACCCCTCGACCTTTCAGAAGCTTTATGGTCTCTTCAGAAATAGAGAAATTGGAGAAGGCTCCCTCTTTCTGTTCACGGGTTAGAGTCTCTTCCAGTTTATTAATACTTGATTTATGAGAACTTTCTATAGATGATACTCGTTTAGATTTTTTTTCACATTCATCAATATCTCCATTTGATAGATCTTTTCTTCTTGACTTATGAGATGTGGAAAATTCATCTGAAAGTCTATTCAATCCTTCATCAGTATCTCCATTTAGCTTCTCTTTGATTTTAGCTTTTTTGGGCTTGGGAGCATCCAGGTCATCTGTAACACCATTTTCTCTTGTTTCTGCTTTCTCATCTGAGTCATGACGGTGCCTTGACTTCCTTCTATCACTCTTCTGCCACTCCTTCCTCTTGCTCTCAGACTCTTCCAAAGGTGCTTCCAGCTCCATAATATCCCCCCAGAGGAGTTTCCCAGGCATTACTGGCCACTGCCACCTCCCTTCGGGCACGGTGGCCACAACCACCTACGGGCAGCGGCAGCGTGAAAGGCTTGCCTATTCCTTTCTACTTTGAGAATTCTAATTTCTTGATTTTGGCATATCATATGACAGATATGTAAATTCTTTCTTCATTTTTATTTTGAACAATTTTTATTATTATATTCATTTAAGTTTGTAAATAATTTATTTACAATGTGAAACCTAAAAAAAAACAAAATCCATATATCAAACATACCCTATAACCAAATTAATCTAAATTCCAAGTACTACATGCAGTTTTTTTGTTTGCTTGTTTATTTGGATTTTTGTTTTTTGGGGTTTTTTTGTGCAGGGTCTCACTACACAGCCCAGACTCATAGTGATCCTCCTGATTTCTGCCTCCCTAGTGCTGAGATTACAGGCTCACACCACCATACCTGGGCTCCATCACCAGCTCAGTGCAGCTGAAGGCAGGGCTAGCATGACATGTGGAACCAGAGATCAAACCATGGCTCCTGAGCTTACCTAAGCAAGCACTTAGTCCACTGAGCTATACTGCCTACATGCAGATATTTTGTGGTACAGAATTATTTTCTACCTCCTGTACATATTTGGTGCCAAAAATTACAGAAAAGAGGTTGAAATCAATCATTTATTTCCCAAAGACTAAAACCTACTATAAGAAACCAGTTAGGCATTAAAGGTGTATCTTCTGCTAATAAACAATCTGAGCATTCCTCACAATACTTACCCTTGGTGGACAGAATTTTTGAAGTGACTTCTAGTGTCTCCAAAGGTTCCATTCCAATATTTTCCAATGTAATGATGAGTTGTTGAGCTTCTCCATTATAGAGCTGGACAGACACATTAGTAGATATTTCATCACCAGAAGAAGGTTGCAGTGAATGTGCAGATCTAGAATAACAGCAATAACAATAATATTAAAAAGAGGAGAAAAATAAGAAATCAATAGCATTTTAGGGTCACTGGCATTAGACAAGAGGTCTGCACACTAATACACTTCAGAAACAGGATCAGAAACCCTGGCTTTCCCCAGGGAGTCAGTGCCCAGCTATCTGGAACCCGTGTGAGCTACCACACGCGGGGAGAGGATCTCCCTTCACAGCCACACCTGGGGCTCTTCATATTACCAATTCCATCACCCTTACAAAGCCCTAGCTTCTCATGTGTGTGAAGTAAAAGTCCTTAATTAATAGACTGTGATTAAGCAAAACTTAACCAATGAATTAATTCAAATGAATCATGAGGGTATAATTCTCATAATGAGAACTGCCTTGGGGAAATCTATAGATTTAAGAGAAAAACTTACTAGAACCATTCATACTGATCACATGAGGACCAGGACCAAAGAGAAATAAAAATTATATACAACAGACCATACAAACACTGATGCAACACAGGGCTGTCTAGCTGCACTCCATGGCACTCTGTCCTTGTGCATCTCAGAAGAGGCCTTGTACAGGACAGTCCAGCAGTACCAGCTCTGCAGACAAGTGCAGCCCAAGGCCTAGACCCAAGAGTCCTTCACCACTGCTTTTGGCCTGGCTCTGTGAGCCCTGCCCAGTCCCACTGATCTCATAGGACCCACACTCAAATTACCCTTGTTCCTCCTCACAAGTCACAGGCAGACTTCCAGAAACGAGGTCAAACATTGGTAAGGAAGACAGGTATGCAACACAGGGCATATAAAACATATACACAGGGACCAGGATGTGGCTCAGTGACAAAGAGCACACCTAGCATGTGAGGCTCTAGGCTCCATCACCAGCACTGTAAAACAAACAAACAAACAAAAAGTATTCACAGGTCTGGAAAAGTCTGACCATAAAATGTGGAATGGGTGATGGGTACTGAGTCAACATTTCTCCCCCATACCCTAGGGCTGTGGGTGACCCACTCCTGCCATGCTTGGACTCACCAAGAATCACCACAGCCAAATGTACATGAGCCAACACTGCCCTGGAAGTGGGCTATGAAATAACTTAAGCCAGTGGTAGCGAATCTATAGCATGCATAGCGCACACAACAGACTCTACACAAACACTGATGTGACACAGGGCTGTCCATCCCTGGACTAGACCCCACACACACATCACCATGCTTGCCTACAGCCAATGGCCTCTGATGATTGGCTCAGCCTCGGTCACAGCACACAGGCTCACCATCAGACCCAAGTAGCTTTCTTGTGGCACAGGAGAACTTCATCCCCACAGTCTTGGGACCAGAAGACATGAAAGAATGTTCCAGAGAATGAAGGATTCATACCTCTTCTGTCCCAGGAAAAGAGACCACGCTTAAAGTGATGGGGTCAGCTGACTATGCACTTCTGGGACCGCTCCTGGGAATTTTGATGGGGAGTTTTGGTGACCCAAACAAGTGCTTAGCAAACAAGAGCATGATAGAGTTGGGTGAATGCCTGAGTCAAGAAATGAACAATGTCAGTAGAGAAGTCTAACACACTTCTGTGAATGATTCTCTCTTTCCTTTAATGTGCAGCTCTCCAAACAAAAGCTATCTGTAATCAATGTGCATGTGTAGAAAAGGTATTAGAAAAATAAAACACAGTTAAAACTAATTATGCTGCATCTCAGACAATGGGGGCCAAGGTCTTCTAGTATGGAGTGGGAGCGAGAAAGGAAAAGGCCCCAGAGCAGAGGACCAATGCACCCATAAGATCTCAGCAGTCCTGAGCAAGGAGCTGAGGCACTGCCAAGAGGCTGAGTCCTGCAGAAGCTAGGACACAAGAAGTAACAGAAACTCCAGTCAGCCCCAAGGAGGAACTGATAAGATCAAGCAGGGGCTAGGGACCATCATCCTGGAAGGAGCGGCTATGCTTCTTTGCAGAGGTGCATCCTCAAGGGAACAGGTTAGGGACAGACCTGGGAAGACCCACAGAGAGATGTAGGAGGTCTAAGCCAACAAAACCTCATTTTTAGGGTTAGGGCCCCTGTTTGTGTTTAGCAAGTTGGCCCCAGTGGTGAGCGATACTGTAGCTGCCATGGGCCCAGACAGAAAAGCCAGGCTCAGCCTAGGAGCACAAAGGCTCATGGTGGATGCCAAGCCTGACCACAAGTCCTTCCTAAAACCTCTTTATGCCACCAGGTGAGATAGGCTCTCAGTGGGTGACAGAGACCCAAAAGTATGCATGTTCTCATCAAAATGCATTCACAGGACCATAAAAATGGAAGAATTAAGGTACTGTCTTTAGGAACAATTCTAAAAGCAGGAGAAAAATAAGGGAGATAGAGGCATTCCTAGTATACATGCTTCATTCACTCACTAGCTGCAAAGCTGACCTTTGAAACAGTCTCACTGGCAGGGAAAAGTTCACATTACCTTTTCCCAAAATACTCTTCCTTCTAATAGCCTTCCCACTTGGTGCTTTTCACCTCCAGCACATCCTCTCTCCTGGAATGCTGACAAGGGCACCAAGTGTGCAGCTGCTACTCCAGTCACCTGCACAACCAGCATGCTCACAGGTGCTTGGTGCTCTGCCCTAACCTGAAGCCCCAGGCAGCATCTTTCTCAACCTAGCCCCCTTATGTGCTGCTCCACCACCAGAGACAATGGAAATGACAAGCAAACCCCAGGTGGGCATCTGCGGACTCAGTGGCCAGAGCAGCCAGGCTCCAGGTGGTGCATGCTCAAGAAGGACAAGGATGAAAGCATCCTCGTAAGTCTGCCATGGGCTCTGCGTTCACCAGCTGTCAACATCATACTGAAGCCAAACCAAACTGATTCATCTAAATAACTGAACTGAGGTATAATTTACAAACCATCCAATCCACCTATTTTAAGTCTACAATTATTTTTAGTAAATTTACAAAGTCGTACAACCATCATGACCAATACTCGGGGATCTTGTTGTTGTTTTTGGGTAACAGGAATCAAACTCATGGGCTGGCCAAATCAGAAGATTAAAGTGGCTGTAAGCAGACACAGGGGCTGGGGTTTGATCCCTGGGCCTGCCGTGCCAGCCCCACACACAGTGCTGGATGAAAAGACAATTGAGACTCAGCATGGTGGCACACTGCCTGTAATCCCAGCTCTTGGGAGGCTATAAACAGGTGGATCATTACATGTCTGATCTAGTAGTGAGACCCTGAACATCCTGTAGACCCTTCCCCAAAATACAAAAAAAAGAAAAAAAAAGGGGGGAATCAAATTCAAGACCTCACACCTGCCAGGCGCTGTTCCACTTGAGTTACACCCTAGCCCATGACACTCAGTCTTAAAACATTTCCATCACCCCAAAGAGATGTCCTGTTGCACTTGTGACCAATTTCCACACCCACTCCCACTCTCTACCCAATCCAAATGCCGATCTGATTCCTGCCTCTAAAGATTTGCCTTTCATGGAAGTTTCACAGAAAAGCAAACATTTATTCTGTGGTCTTTTGCATCTGGCTTCTTTCATTTAGCATCATGTTTCTAAGGTTCATCTATGCTGCAGCAGGCACCAGGAGTTTATTCATTTCTATTATTGAGTAGAATTTTATTGTAAAAATGTGCCACATTTTGTTTGTCCATGCACTAGTTGATGGGTACTGGGTCCTTTCACTCTGTTACAACTAATGTTGCTATAAACACTGATACACAAGTTTTCCTGTCAATACACAAGCTATAACTAAAATATACAGTGAACACTGGAATTTTAATTTTTATTATAAAAATAATTGCTATTAATCACTCTCAAAATAGTCCTTGCTTTGAACACACTGATCCCAACATTCTTGTCACTTCCTAAAGCAGGTCTGGAAATCCTCTGTCACAAGTGTCCCTATGAGGTACAGTAGCAGTGCCACTGTTGAGAGCCATCTAACAGAAAGGCAGGCTTGGGAAAACATGACAGCATGTTCTCATCCACTCCGTTCACTGGATTGGGAACCTCAGGCTTCCGGCTCTCCCTCAAAGTCAAAATGACAACAAAAGACAAACATTTTGAGTTGACTCAGGAAATCAAGGCAGCAACAACGCAACCAAGAACACTCAGGAAGGAGGACCAATGGAATAAATGTGTTCAAAGTAAAGTAGAGCATGTAGAAGAGGATTAATGGCAATTTATATTTTACCATGACTTTTTTTAATTTGGTACAGGCTCTTGCTACACAGCTCAGAGTCCTAGTGATCCTCCTATCTCAGTGCCCCAATGCTGGAATACAGGCGTGTGCCTCCATACCTGGTCTAGTGGTCGGCACAGTGTGCCCAGGGTACTGGGCCAGCATGGCATGTGGTACCAGGGATTGAACTCCAGTCACTGCAGTTGCCAAGCAGGTGTTCAGACTACTAAACTATCTCCCCAGCCCCACAACAAATTTTTTAAAATTAAATCATTCACACACAGGGGCTTGGGTTCAATCCCTGGCTTGGAGTGCCAGCCCCACTCCCCCTAGGCATGCTGAGCTGATGACTGAGAACTGACAATGGTGGGGTGTGCCTATAATCCCAGAGCATGAGAGGCTGAAAACAGGAGGATCAAATCTGTATAGTGAGACCCTGTAAACCCTGAACTAAATACATTTTTAAAAAAATTTAATCATTCACATGTTTTTATATCATACCTAACACATTATCATTTGTCTTGGGAAGATACCTGGAAGTGGAATGGTTGTGTTGTGTAGTAAATGTACGTTAAAATTTTAAGAAAAACCCAGACTGACAGAAACTACTCCTGCCCATCAGCAGTGAGGGTGGGGGCAGGCACTCTAGCACCTCACCACCCTGGCTGTCACTTGTCTTCTGATGGCAGTCACTCACTCTATGGACGTGAACAAGAACCCTGGTGGCTCCAGCTCCAGAACGACTAGCGCTGCTGAGCACCTTTCCAGGTTGCTTATCAGCTGCCTCTACCTCTTTTGTGGTGAAAGAGCTCTTCCAGTCTTTTGCCAATTTTTAAATAGATTGTTTGTGTTCTTATTACTGAGATTTTAAAAGTTCTTTATGTAAATACAAGCTCTTTATAAAATATATGATGTGCAAATATTTTCCTTTAGCCTGTGAGCTGTCTTTTCATTTGCTTAATGGTCTCTTTGGACACACAAATGTTTTTAATTTTGATGAAGTCCAATTTATCAAAGTTTTATTTTAGAGATCTTGCTTTCCTTTGTCATATTGGGGGAAAAAAAAAACTTTTGTCTAACCCAAGGCCATGAATATTCTCTCCTGTTTTCTTCTAAAAGTTTTTACACTTGTAACTCTTATAATCAAGCCTATGATTCCCTCCAACTTAATTTATTCTATTTCACTTTATTCTTCAATTGTAATGAGACCTCCTCCCACCTCTTGTCAAGTGTCTGCTCTCCCACCCACTTAGGCCACAAATGCCTCTCTCCTGTCCCTCATCACTATTGTCATCTCCTGGAGGAACCTTCCCTGCACCCCTACAGCTCCACACTCCACGTGTCACAGGTCCTTAGATTGCTGAGTCATTTGTCAATTTGACAGAACTTCAGGCGAGGACAGAAACCAAGACTGTCATGCCCACTGTCACAGCACTAGCCCTGAGCACAGTGCCTAGCAAAAGAAGAGAGCCCATTAAAAATAAGCATCCCTCAAAAACATCACAGAAAAGCAAAAGGGTCACATTATAAAAATGGTCAAAAGATATTCATTATTATTCATAACAGCAAAGCTTAAGAGGATCTCAACTTCCAACAGCAAGAAAAGGACTGCTTATGCAATTCTGAACTGGTATCTCAATGATTTTTTTTAATCAGTACAAAATGAATTTTTAAACAATTTGTGGTGACATGAGGAAAAGCTTCTGCCATGTAGTTATACAAAACAGTAACCCATGACACTATATATGATGTAGTGTGATTGCAACTTTTTGAAAATACACACATATTTTAAAAGCAGAATATATTTATTGAGGAAAAGAAAAGCTTCTGTCCTTCTAAGAGCAGGACAGAAGGAGACCCTAGTGAGTTGCCCTATCTTTTTAAAAAAATAGATAAAACACTTCATGGAAATACCACAAACATATATGGCAATTGCTTCTGGACCTCCAGAGATTTCTTTTCCATTCTTCTCTGTGCTTTCCTATAATGCTAAAAACAAAACAGACAGTATAATTTCATATAAGTTAAAGAGTTTTTCTTAAGTGGACTAAAACCTTGACTGTTTTTTTTTTTTTTCCAAAAATTTATAGGTCCAAAGGTTAATTCCACATTCTGTGCTGAACTTGTTAAGAAAAACCTTAATTATGTTCCAACTCAAACCACTAGTTATTTTAAAGAAAGCCTTCAGCTGTAAAAACAGCTTAGTGGCACAGCACCTGCCTGGCAAGAACAAGGTTCTCAATTCAATTCCCAGTACCAAAAATAAAAAATCTTTCAGCCATATTTTAGACAAAAGAAAACTTGAGATTAATTCAGACGCTTTGTGCTATTTTTAAAAATTGCACTACTAAAATGTTCAAAAAGCCATTTATGTTCATCAACAGATAAATGGATAAAGAAAAAGTGATATTTATACAAAATGGAGTATTACTCACTCATAAAGAAAGATAAATCTGAATCATTTGTAGGAAAATGGATGCACCTTAAAATAAATCAGACACACAAGTTTAAATACCATCTCACCTTATATGTAGTACAAAGTATAAATAAGGAGCAAAGCAAGAGACAGCTAGTAGAAAGTAGGATGACACAGCCTTTACCACTGGGAAGGGGATCAGAGATGAAGGGAAGGCAGAAAATGGGGACAGAAGGGAAATTTTTTAAAAAGTAATTGCATGTTATATACATGTACTAATTCCCCACAAAGAATGTAAGTATCATGTAATAATAAGAAAGCTAAAATTGAGGAAAAGAATGAAGCAGGCATAGCACTACTAAGAAACCCTACCTGGGCAGAGAAGTGCTGATCTGCAGTCGGGGCAATGCTGGAATGACTTCCACCGTGGAGCCGCTGGTTTTTATTCCCAGAAGATTATCCAGCAAACAGTCACTGAAGACACCAAAGACAGTGGTACGGTAGCCTGGAACACAGGGCAAGAAAATGGCATGGCTTTGAGTGGCATACCATAGCCTCAGGGGTAAAAAGAGCAGGGGCTTCCTTTCCAGAAAACGTGGCCCATGCCTGCTTTTGCCCCCATCCTCCCTCCTCCACCCCAAACACCTCCAGGTCTTCGTGCAGAATGGAGCTGATAATGTGACCCAGGTCACAAGGCCGACGACATCCATGCTGAATATAAGAAGCCCTGCGAAAACTGCAAATCTGTACAAGTTAGTAATCAGTATCTTTTCTCTTTACTAATTTGCTTTTCAGACTTATCCATGTCTAAAATGAGAATGACAGTTAATATTCCTTCCCAGGACATAATGTAACTTAATGAATATTTGAAAAATGCTTCAAAATCTTTTTTTGAGAGATGAAAGTTCAAGAGTCAATTATTGTTATTATTGCTACTGTGTGATATGGCAAATCTGAGGTATGTGCAAAAGTACTATAATTTAAGATTAGCAAATCTTCTGTTAAATAGTCTGTTTGTTAGATAAGCACTGTAAATTGTTTAAGCAAAGCTTTAAAATGGCTTTCGAAATTTCAAGAGATAATTATTATAAACAACATTCACTGTGTGCCAAAATTAAACAATACCCAATGGATGGATGCTTAGGGCTACAACCTGTCCATGTTCTTATTGTACTGTTTGTTCCATCCTAAAGGGAAAAGAAAACTGCTCCCTCCATGACCCTCCACAATAAATCACACCTCCCCTCTGGGCTTGAGGCTGTTCTCCCAGCAGCCACATCTTTTCCTTTCTGAAGGGTTTCTTTCCCTGGAAAACATCTGCTTCCCAGAAAGCCCCCTCTGTCACTAGGCCCCTTATACTCAGCTCCTGTGGAAGCTGGTATGGTGTGGCTATATCTGTTGAGCAGTCATCATTTTATAAACCAAATGGCATATGTTGTAGGGTAATAATCAGCTTCTCTTCTGATGGTTAACAACCTAAATTTGCAGATCAAAAACTGGAGAAATGGAAGGGCTACAAGGTCAGCCAACATTTGGGCCCTAGCCTTTCAAGGTCAGTGAAGACTCAGGACATAGGAGAACCTATGCTGTAACATCATGGAACTCAGTTGTGCCCCAAATTTTCTGATCAAGGAGATTATGGAGCCACAGAGGAATGCGATCGAGGACATATAGTGTGCCTAAAGAGAGTCACATGGAGAGAAAATTGTCTCTCAGGCTTTCACAGAGAGCAAATTCATCAAGCAACAGCCATGACTCATCCACATGGTTGACAATGACAAAGGATCTACAAAGTGCAGTACAGGGTTACAGGATAAATCCTGAGGGGACTTGACTGACTTTATCAGATACAAAACTTACATTTCTTCTTATATAGGTCTTGCTTTATCTTGGTCTTAGCCATCCAGCAGAAAAGTATAAAAACGAGGTATATAAAGTAAAGCCATATTGATATGCTGAGCTGTAAAAGGCTCTAATCAACAAATTCTATAATTCCTAATAAAAATTAATGAGTTTTCCTTTTCTAACCCATTGCTTTAAATAACTGTACTACTCCTGAGTCTGACAACAAAAACCTGCTGCTGCCCATGATGGCATCTTCTAACAGAGCCAGCCTTCAGCCCCATCCGTGAGGCACAGCAGCCTTGAACACAGCCAGCCAGCCCCAAAGGTAGGCAGTGAGGTCACATGCCAGCACCCATCCTGCTGCTCTGGACCCACACTTTAGGTGCATCATTCCCTCTCTGTCTGTTCCACTACACTCCTGTCACAGATACAACCCTGCCTTTGTCACTGTCACTGCCATCTGGCAGCCTGAGAGGCTGCTCTGAGGCCAAAGAGGCTGCCCACCCGACTTGCCCTACTCCAACCCTGCAGCAGCCCTGCCCCACCTTCCTTCCAGCCCTGTCACTACTACTCCCTGCCCCCACCACCTACTTGATCACCCCCAGACCCCAAATATACACACAATGGTCTCTCCTACCCTCAGTACTTAATACATTATTCTCTCTGCCTGGAAGCCCCATTTTTTTTTTTTTTCCTTTGGTACTGGGGAAATGAGTCCAGGGCCTTCACAGTGCTCTACATCCCCCAACCTGTTTTGTTTTGTTTTGTTTTGTTTTGTTTTGTTTTGTTTTGTTTTGTTTTGTTTTGTTGAAGCAGGGTATTGTTAAGTTGCCCAAGCAGGGATCAAACTTGGGATCTTCCTGCCTCAGCTCCCAGAACACTGGGATTATAGGCATGTACCATCACACCACACTCTTGAAGTCCTACTCAATGGGATAATTCCCAGTGGGCTTTAAAACTTAGGGTCTACGACAGGCCTTTGGCAATCCCTTTCCCTCTAATTTTCATGCTCCTTATGCTAGACTCCATCTCCACTGTGCTCAATTCAACATATCTGCCCTCTTACCATGCTGGTCCCAACACAGAGCACTTTTCTCAGCCAACAAATACTACAGACCTACTATGTGTGAGGCTACACACTACACACTGCCAAGCATGACAAGCAAGGCTACTTTAGCAAAGTCCTTCAAGGATCCAAGCACAGGGGAAATGAAGGAAGAAGGCATCTGGAGCACTAGGAGAACACTGCACAAGGTCCAGGGAGCATCACAGAGCCGAGCAAGGACCTGCCCTGGGCTCCTGGGGCAGCACAAAGTACTAGGCAGGACAGCCTGATAAAGGCTTGGGCAGTGGAAGTACTTCTGGGGCCAAAAGGACCTATGAGAGTCGAGTGGGAAGGGAAGGGTGAGGAGGAGGCCCCAGAGTGTGGTCACACAGGGCCACAGATGCTATACGTACATGAAGGCTCCAGTGCTTCTAGTGAAGAAACAGCCTGAGAAGATCATAAGAGGACAGCTCTATTAGCAAAGGAGGCAGGAACATAAGCAATCTGCAAGACAAGAAGTGGCCATACAAATGCAGAGAAGTGGTCATTCTCAGTAAGTGTTGAAAAATCGTTACAGAGGTCACAGAGACATGTGCTAAGGATCACTCTTGAGAATCCAAGACCACTGGATTGAAGTGATGCCTTCACTGATACAGTGGTTTCTGGGGCAGAGCCACTTCAGGAAGCAGAAGCAGTGCACTCCAGTTTGACATGTGGTATGGCAAGTACCCACAGAGCATCTGAGGTCATGGCTGGATATGCAGGTCCAGAAGGGCAACCTGACCCTCAGAATCATCAGCATGTCAGGACATATGGACAAACAAGTCTGTGGGGTTGATAAGGTCACCTGAGGTAGGTCATTGAGCAGGAAGATGAAGGGAGGGAAAGAAGAGAACCAGATGGGGAAGGGCAGGGAAAGGTGAGGGGAAGCACAGGGAAAGAGAGAAAGGAGAGGAGTCCAAGAAGGCCCTGCAAAGAGTGACCAAAAAGGAAGAGTCAGAGAGGCAGCAGACAGAACACCCAGAAAGGTAGAACACCCAGAAAGGTAGAACACCCAGAAAGGGTGAGTATATAGCTCAGTGGTAAAATGCTTGCCAACAGGCACCACCAAAAGGAGGGAAAAAGGAATCCCATGGGTGTGTCCACAAGACCAAAAGAGAGCTCCCAGTGAAGAAAGGTGGCTACTGTGCAGTGCAGCTAGTAATAACTTGAAAGTAGTCCCTGGATTTAGCCAGGAAAACACTACAAAGGATACCAGAGACTGGAGTTCTGGTGAAGTGATAGAGCAGGCTAGATCCAGGATGTAGAATGAGCAGATCCAGTGTGGAGGTGGCAGCCTATGTGAACACACAGCTCTCTGACAAAGTTGGCAAACAGACTGTCACAGCTAAAGGAAACCGTGGCATTAGGAAGGGTCTAAATGCACTGAGGAGAGCTCAGCAGTATGTGAACATGTCCCAGAGGGAGACTGGCAAAGGAAGGAGAGGGAACGTGAGGGGCCAGAGCACAGAACACACACTTCCTCCCTCTGCAGGAGCATGGCAGGTGCATTCCCTTCCAGAGATCACACACTCAAAACCTGTCTTTTTCCAGGTCAGAGCCCAAAGAAATGCAATCTTTTTCATTACTCTGGATTTTTTTTGTTCCTTTCCTTTCTTTTCCTTTCCTTTCTTTCTTCCCTCCTTCCTTCCTTTCTTTCCTTCTGATGCTGGGGCTGGATCCTATGGCCGAACATATGCAAGGCAAGTACCCCACTGCTATACCACACCCCCTGCACAACCTCTTCACTATCTTTTAATTGGTTAGAACCAAAAAAAAAGACAAGTTGAGCTTCAGACCTTAATGAGGAAATACTAGAGTTCAGCAGCCCTTTGTGAGCAGAAATCAAAAAGGAATCCGCCTTACCATTCACAGTGATGGTTCCAGTGGTCTGTGGGACTCCAACAAGTGTCACTGGGTACAGACCAGATTCTGCTGGTAGTGACAGGGCTGCAGGGAGAGCCTCAAACTCTACTCCACTGGTGAGGAGCCCCTAGAGCAAGCAAAGAGAAAAGTGAGCAGGCTCAGCCCCATCCCATCATGAGGGGACAGCTTTAAATGAGCCCCAAGACATTCACAGCAGGCAGGCCCAGAACTGTGGGAAATTCTGAGGTGATCTGACCAACCTTGTGAGACAGCAAAAGTTACATTATTAGTTATATAGGTCTTGCTTTAATTTGGTCTTCACCATCCAGCAGAAAAGTATAACCACAAGACATAAAAAGTAAAGCTGTATTACTATGCTAAGCTGTAAAAGAATCAACTTCAGACAATTGCCAATTGTGCTGATAACTCACTATTATGGACTATTGGGCTATATTGGGTTATTTTGCTGAATTCAAGCACCTACAATATTTGAACTGGCACACACCAAGGAGTCCAAGGGCATTGCCTTCATCAAGTTCATGCTCAGCTTGCAGGGCTGCAGGGCCATGGAGGAGATGCACAAACAGTGCCTGGAGCCCAACAACACCAAGCCCATCAAGGTGTGGACCTCCACAGTTTGACCAAAGTGCTCACATTCAACTCTGGTCCTCCAATGTCAGCCCTTCCCCAGGACCAGAGGAAAATATGCACAAAGGCAATGTAAAGAGCAGTGGAATGAGGCAGTTGTCACATATGTATCCCATTGTTGTGATTTTTAAAATTATATTATGTAAGCCCTGTGTGTAAAGATGAATACCATATGTTGTTCATTGATCCTCTGTTACTGTAGCTTTTCTTTGAAAGCCAACCAAAATAAGCACCCCAAGAGACAGCAAATCATTATGTGTGTGTGTATGTGTATGCATATATATATATATATATATATATATATATATATATATATGCATGTATTTGGACTGGCATCAAGTATAAAAAGGTCCTTTAAGGACTTCTCCAAATACAGCTTCTCTTAATAGTAATGGAACTCCCATCTCTGACAAAACAAAATAAAAAAGGGGGATATAAATAAAGCACCATTTTGTAATGAAAATGTGTGTGTGTGTGTGTGTGTGTGTGTGTGTGTGTGTGTACACACAAGATAGTTAGGATGGATATACAGGTACTTTCTCTTAGTTCAGTCAGAAGAAAGGTTTGTACCAATAGTGTTTAGACAAGATATCATGTGTGCATCTTGTCCTCTGAATAACTACTACAAAGGCAATAATATGTAATGTATTAATTATTGTAATTGCCCCATTAACCTATTCTGAAACTATTTCATTGCTATTTTATCTTTTTTCTCATTACAATAAAAAAAATTTTAAATAAAATAAAATAAATCACAATGAAAAAGAAAAAAGAAACAGATTAGCAGAGTGGATCAAAAAACATCCTCCAACAATATGCTGCCTGCAAGAAACACACTTCTCTTAAAAACAAATTCACAGACTGAAAGTCAAAGGATAGAAAACAATACTTCCTCAGCAGGAACCCAGAAAAAAATAGAGGTAGCTATTCTATTTGCATAAAAAGTGAACTTAAAGCTAGACAGATTAGGAGAGGCAAATAAAGTCACTATATATTTGTTAAGGGAAACTACAAGTGGAAGAAATAATAATCATAAATATATATACACTAAATGCTAGCATACACAACCACATAAAACGAATATTAACAGACATGAAAAATCAAAAAAGTACTAACACAATTGTAAAGGGGGACCTAAATACTCCACTGTCAGAAATAGGCAGATCAAGTTAACAAAAAATCAACAACAGAATATCAGAACCACACCAAAGTTTTTAATAGACTTAGCAGATGTCCAGAGTGTTCCATCCCACAACATCAGAGTTCATTTTTCTCAGATGTGCATGGACCATTCTCCAAAATAGACTCCATACAAGTTGACAAAACAGCTTAAGTAAATGCAAAAGATTTGAAATAACTCCATGTATGTCAACAGAATTTAAGAAACCATAAAAACTACATTAACACATGGAGATTAAAAAACACCTTCCTAAACAGCCAATGGGTCACAGATGAAATTACATTAGCTGATAATATCAGTATGACATACTGGAATTTATGGAACACTGAAAGCAGTCCTATAAGGGAAATTAATAAAAGTGAAATTTCACATCAGGAAAAAGATAAACAACCTAATGTCAAACCCCAAACTCTAGAAAAAAAAAAAAAAAGAAGAAGAAATCAAGCCCAAAGCTCATAATTGGGAGGAAATTATAACGATCAGAGCAGAAATTAATGCAACTGAGACTGAGAAAATAATACAAAAAAAAAAAAAATCAATGAAATGAAATGAAAAGTGGTTCTTTGAAAGATTAAATAAAATTGATAAACCCTTCACCAACTTTATCCAAAAAGAGAAAAAAAAAGGACTCAAATCCATGGAATTACGAATAAAAAAAGAGAAATCACAATAGATCCTGCAGAAATCCAGATGCTCATCAATACCTATCTTTATTTTTAAAGAGATAGGAAACACAGAAGAAATGAACAGATTCCTAGACACACAGGAATTATAAAGCTGATCGAGAAGACATAAAAATTTTAAATAACCCAATAAGAGCCAATTAAATTGAAAATTTAATTAAAACCCAACCAACCAGTCATGGTGGCACATTCCTATAAGTCCAGCACTTTGGAGGCTGAGGCAAGAGGATTACAATGTATTGGAGGCCAGCCTGGGCTACATAAGTGAGTTCAAGGTCACACTGCACTACAGAGAAAGACCCTGACTCACAGAAAAAAAAAAAAAAATTAAAAAACATACCAACAAAGAAAAGCCCAAGTCCTGCTGGATTCACTGTTGAATTTCTACAAGAAATTTAGAGAAGATCTAATACCACTATTTCTCAATCTCTTTAATGGAATTGAAAGGGAAGCAAGCAAAACTCCCAAACTCATTCCTAGAAGCAAGTATTACCCTCATACCAAAACCAGAGAAGGGATCCAAAGAATATAAAGAACAATACACCAATCTCCATCATAAACAGAGACACAAAAGTCCTCAATAAGAGACTGGGAAAAAATAAAAAAAATAATAATAATAAGAGACTGGGAAGCAGAATGCAGTAAATCATTAAGAAGATTACACATCATGACCAAGCAGAATTTATCCCAGGGATGCAGAGATGGCTCAACATACACAAACCAAGAACATTATATCAACAGAGCAAAAAACAAAAATTACAGGATCATCTCTATAGATGCAGAAAAAGTATTGACAAAGTCCAACACTCATTCATGATAAAAAAAAATCCACAGAATATTGGAATAGAAGGTCTTTATCTCAATCTGATAAAAGCCATCTATGACAATCAGCCAACATCATACTAAATGGTCAAAAACTAAAAGCTTTCACTCAAAAATGAGGAAAAGGATGAGGATATCTACTATCATCACTTCTATTCAGTACAGTTCTGGATACATTAGCCAGAGTGATTAGACAAGAGAAAAGAATAATGATGGGAAAAGAAAAAGCTAAATTAGCTTTATTTGCACATGACATAATACTTTATATAGAAAACCCCAAAAGACTCTTAAATTTAATAATCAAATTCAGTCACATAGTTGAATACAGTCAACACTCAAAAACCACTAGCATTCCCATACAAAAATAACAAACTCACTACTCAGAGAAATTAGGGAAACAACACGTAATTTGTTGTTAGCATCCAAAAAGTGAAATAATTAGAAATCAGTCTAAGAAAGGAAGAGTTCTTTACACTGAAAACTGCTGTACTTTGAATAAAGACATTGAAAAGGATATCAGAAAATGGAAAGATATTCCTTGGACTTGAGTGGGAAGAACTAACATAGTAAAAATGGCCATATATCCAAAATTGTTATACAGATTTAAGGTAATCCTGATCAAAATATAATAACACACCTCACAGAATTAGAGCAAACATTCATAAAATTTATTTGGAACCAAAAGAGATTTAGAATAGAAAAAAATAATTCTGGGCAACAAAGGCAAGGTAGCATGCATCAAAATCCCTGACTTGAAATTATACAACAAAACTACTATGATAAAATTAGCATGGTGCTGGAAAAAAAAGTCAAACCTGAGAATCAATGAAAGAGGTTAGAAGATGTAGACACAACTACAAACACACTCAACTACCTTACTTTTGAGTAAGTGGACAAAGTTGTTCACTAGAAGAAAGCTTCTCTAATAAATAGTGCTGAGAAAATTGGCTTTCCACATGCCGAAGACTAAAACTAGACCCATGTCTCATACTATGAACTAAACTAAAATCAGAATGGACCACACATCTTAACATTAAAATTAAAATTTAATTAACATTAAATATTAACATTAAATTTGCTGGAAAAGAGTAGGCAGCACTCTTGAAGACAATCTCAGAAATAACAAATATGCACTAACCAATGAGTGAATAAAAGAGATGTGTGGTTTTTTATGCAACTGAGTATCACTCAGTCATTAAGAGGGGTAAACAAGACATTTCTAGGGTAACAGATGCATCCTGAGACCATATTCTTTCATGACATAAATCAGATACACGTGTAAATGTCACATTGCTTCTCAGGCATATGAAAGTGAAAGTGTAAATAAGGACCAAAATGTATATAGCACATATTGTGAAATAGGAAGAAAATGTTCAAAGGGGTAAAGAAAAATTGGCTATTCTAGAGAGAGAGGAGGGGGAATAAGGAAGGGAAAGAAAAAGAAAAAAGGGAAACAAAGCTTTTATAAGTAAGGAGGGAAAGAGGGATTGAAAAGAAGGTAAGAAATGGAGGGGAAAAAAGAAGATACATCATGTATAGGTACAAATTCTCAATAATGAATGTGAGAATTATGTGCATCTAAAAAGTTCCAGTAAGCTTAATTGCAAAAAAACAAAAACATTTCAAGAAGATAGGGTATTTATACATAATGGAATACTAACCTGCCATAAAGGACTTGAGTTATTAGTAGGAAAATGGATGGATCTTGAGACCATAATGTTAAGTAAAATAAATCAGATACATAAGCTTAGACATTGAATGACTTCTTTTATATGAATAACTCAAGGTATAAATAAAAGATGATAGGAAGTAAGAGAAATAGATTTTTCTCAAGTGGAAGGGGATCAAAAGACAAAGAGAGGTGTGAGAAGGGGACAGAAAGGGAATGTAAAAAGTATTAAAATATGAAAATGCATCAACTCCACACAAGAAATGAAAACCTTCTGTATTGCAAATATGCGCTAATAAAAACTTCTTTCTAATGCAAGTCTATTCACAAATGAAAAACAAAAGAAATATATCAGTCTGTGTGCATATTAATTGCATGTGTTTGTGCAGAGGTGTATAAGCTTATGTGTGTGCATATGCAGGTATGTATAAATGTAAATGTAACTGTGTATGTCTGCAGAGATATACATGTAGATATAAATGTAGGTGGTATGTAGATACAAGCATCTGTATATGCACATGTACAAGAGTATAAGTGTAAGTAGATACATGTTGACATGCAGAGATGTGTATATGTAGAAGTGTGTTCACAGATATAAATCTAAGTATATATGTGTACGTGTAGAGTTCTGCAGATACAAACGTGTGTGGGTGTGTGTACCTGTATATGTACATGTATGTGTGTGTGTATGCAGAGGTGTATGTAGATAGAAATATAAGCATATGAGTGTGTACAACATTCCCAATCATGTCTACAGAGAACATCTAAAGGTAAAAACACTGGCAGCAATGAGTTACACATAGTACTCGAGGTAGATTTGGGAGCTGAGGGTGTAATTTGTTTTCTGGTTTTTTGCAGCGCTGGGGGTTGAACCCACAGCTTTGACACTAAGCTGCTTCTCTAGAAGTAGAGTCACAGCTGATTCCCTGACCCTACTGCTGTCTTCCCTTGGACCCTGGTCATCAGGTCATCTTGCAGTGATGAAATACTGCTGCTGTTACTGAGCAACAGGCAGAATGCAGGCTTTGTAATCTCTGCTACTCTCATGTGAACTTCAGAATGAGTGCTTCAAATCTTTCGTTCAATCAAGTAAGCTCAGCTTGTGTGCAAAACAAAGACTGCTCTCTTTGTACATTTAAATATTTATTAAGTACCAGGTGTAAACCATGATAAAGCATGGTCTTCCCTCACAAGAATCTCATAATCTTTGGCAAAACAGATGTACATTACATGATACACATGCCAAATATTAAATAAAACTATATCTTAATATGTTGGGTATTAGCCTTAAAAGGCTAAATAACAGGTCATGCGTACCATGTTCTCCACACGGAGCTCAAAAGGCATCGGGTTGTACACCATCAGCTGGACTTCACACACGTCTCCTTGAACCCACTGGAAATCTACAAAACACACACATGAGAATCCATGAGAGTACATTTCTGTGCAGTTTGCAGCATTTCAGCTGATTCCTCTGGCAATGTACTTGTCCACCAAAGTGATGGGCACTACAACTGCCTGTGACAAATAATGCACTCTGAAGCAAAACACAGCTTGATGATGGCCACTATGACATGATGTGAAGGATGTTTCTTGCTGTCTTCAGCAGGCAACACTCCCGTCGGTGCACCTGATGCAACTTCACAACACTGCAATCCATCCAGGCAGCACTGCCTTTAGTGTAGAGCCATAAAATTGCAACACCTCACTGGCCTGAAATCACAAACACAGGCAGAGGCCACTGGGCTCACCTGTAAGAGGCACAGGGCATGATCTCCCTATGCCCCTAAGACTATAAGATAAAAAGTAACTTTTCTTCCCCCTGCTTCCAAGTCAACTGCCACGTAGAGGCGGTACTCTGCATAGACCTCCATGTCTCAGGGCCCAGGGTGCACACCAGGTGCAATCCTCTCCCTTGGGTGCAGATACCATAATTAAGTGACAGTCTGGAACAAAAACAAAGAAACTATGCAGGTATCATTCAGGTTGCCTACAAGTTGGCATCAGTGGCCACTAATGTCAGGCCCTCTGACTTCTCACTGTGTCCCAGTATCAGTGCCACTTGCTCGTATCACTGCCTCCAAGGCCTCTCTGAGCAGCAGCCAGGTGCTTAAAAACACTCTCATTCATTTTAGAACAACTGTCCAAGGCAGCCCCAAATTCCCCATTCACTGGGAATTTGCTGCCTGTGGGCACATGGTGGGAAGTTGCACTCAGGTCCACCAGAGAGGCTTAGCCTGTCCAGGCCACTACACTGCCCCTGATGTAGCTGCTAACAGCATAAAGCCTGATAGTGCCACAAGATAAAAAAAAAAAAAGACTCTATCACCTGCTCAGAGTAGAGCTCAGATCATAGACATGCTGTCCACATATAGACACAAACACTAGTAAGTTACTCCACAGTGCAGTAGAAATGCTCTCAAGAATTCTAGTACTCTGAGTCCCCGGATGTGACAGCAATTCCCCAGGTAGACACAAAGATTCAGCTATGCAGACTAGAAATTTAAGTTAAATACATGTGATTCTTTAAGCCTGTGGGCAGGCATTCCTGACCAGAATATTGTCCAAAAGGTATAAATGCCATGGAATATAAATTATATTTTCATACTAATATGCATTTCGACTGACTTTTTCATTGCATCTCAGAAGAAAAATCTTACATCAACCCTGAATTTATTCTCAGTCCAAATGATCAGGTACTCTACTACAGTGAAAGCCATAGTATAAAGAAAAAAATATCCCTAGGCATTTAATCATCACACCTTGGGTAGAGACTGGGCTCTGCCCAGACATTTGCCAATGTCTGACCTAGGGCTGATAATTTGTATTCATTCAACCTCAATTTTCTTGCCTTTAAGTAGGGAAGATAACAACACGGACAATGTCAGCACTGAACAGCCATGGGAATTTCTGGGTAATGTTTGCTTTGGCCCTCCTCCACAAATGTATACTATTGCTTCTACAAAAAGCAGCCTCAACAATTGCTTAAGATTAGAGGGAGAGATAGCAAATCAGAACCAACTTCAGGGATGCATGGTACTTGATGGCCCTGGCCCTGTGCTTAAGGCCCCATATTTTCTCAGTGCTTTGCTATCATTGTTCCGAAGTACTATTAAAAAACAATGTAAAAAAGGACTCTAGGCTTTGCATTTGCACTGAGCCCCATAAGTATATTACCAGGTCTAAGAAGTCTCACCTCTTCAGTCCCCTAAATCACGTCTGTAAGTCTGTATCTAAACAAAATGAGTGAAACTTTACATAAAAAAAAATTTTGGAGGAGAAAGTACGTGACCAACCCCAAGTTATGAGGCCCAAATAAACAGCTGAAGACTCCAGAATGGCTATGCAAGAAGAGTTTCATCAACCCTGCATGACTTGGTCCAGGTCTATCAAAGAAAGCAGAGCCAGAAAGCACTTGCCACTGTCACAGGCCCAGTAAGCCTGGCCCCAGGGCTCTGCCTCCAGGTCCTGAAAAGTAGCATTTCCATGGGAGGCAGGACAGCCGCAATATTCCAGATCTTTCTAGTTTTTAGAACTTCCACAAAAATTACCTTTTATGAAATAGATTTTAAACAAATCAGATCTACAGACAACTGCCAGACAAAGGCAACAAATCAAATAGCTTTCTATGAGAGTTCTGCATGTGTGCATACATGGATACATAGGCCTAAAACTGTGTCTTCAACATAAAGAAAAGCCCCTGAAAACAAGGCAGCAGAGCATGGGGAGGAATTCCAGAAAAGCAGTCCTACCGATTTTCTTGTTCTTCTCCTCCCCTCGATTGTGTGCAGTGATTGGTGAGTAGATGAAGGGGCTCTTAGCAGACACGTTCTGACCCAGCAAGCTTTTCATTTTCTGCGGCCGGAGGCTGGCAGGAAGGCTCAGTAGCTTCACATGCCTGTTTCAGACAGAACACAAATGCATCCCCAACCTTGTTAGCTAAGTCTGGAAGTGAACAGTCCCTAATACCATGTGTGAGAAAAATGGTAAACCTGAAAACAGGTGAGAAACATTCAGACTGGAAAGGAAAGTGAAAACATTCAAACTCAGCAGCTCAAGGTTGCAGAACCCCTGTAGCTACTGTACATAAGATGCTGATGGACCCAACACCTTCCACATGGAGCCAGGGTAAGAACCTGGTTAAATCCTCCTAGCAGCCAGGTGTGGTGGTGCAGGCCTGTAATCCCAGCACTCGGGAGGTTGAGGTAGGAGAACTGTTGTGAGTTCGAGATCAGCCTGAGCTACAAAGTGAGCTTAAGGCCAGCCTGAATTGCATAGTGAGACCCTGTCTCAAAAAGACATGCATGCATGCATACATACATACATACATACATACATACATACATACATACATCCTCCTGGCACCATGCTTGCTGCCAACCTCTTCTCTACTTCTTCCTGTCCTGGGGGCCTGCCCACAGCTAGTGGAAGAAAGAATCCATGCAAGCCTTTGGAAAAACAAACAGCATCTGCTTTGTCCACTTGAGTTGGCTGCTTCTCCATCAGCACAGCCCATCCTCACATTCAAATCCAAGCAGTTGACAGCCACTGAAGACTCACTAAGCCATGGAGCCTGAGCAAACTTGAGCATTGTGGCAGTTTATATCAAGGTCTTCTGTCAAACCCTCATGCACTCAGAGGTGGGACTTTGGAGAGGTAAATGAATCAAGGATGCATGATTCTCACTAGTGGATTAACCTAGTGATCAGCTTATAGCTGAAATGTGATCTGGGAAGGAAAAGCCTGGTAGAAGGAGATGGGTCACTGAGGCATGGCCTGAAGGGTCCTTCTCCCCCCTCCCCTTTTGATCACTTTCTGCTTCCTACCTCCATGCCATGAGCTGTTTCTCCTCTGCCATAGAGCCAACAGACAATAGATGGAAACTTCTGCAGTCTTTCAGCCCAAATAAACCTATTCCACAGATATCAGCTATTGTGTCTCAGTGACAAGTAACTAAGACAATAATTGTGCTACCCAATTAAACACCACAACCACATTCTTGGTCTGGGTGCTACTACCATCATCTCCACATTGCCAAGCCGGGCGTGGTGGCGCATGCCTGTAATCCCAGCACTAGGGAGGCTGAGGCAGGAGGATTGTTGTGAGTTCGAGACCAGCCTGAGCTACAAAGTGAGCTTAAGGCCAGCCTGAACTGCACAGTGAGGCCCTGTCTCAAAAAAAAAAAAAAAAGAAAACTGACACCAAAAAAGTGAAATATATTCATACAGCCTAAGATTCCATGAGTGGAAATGGATGAAGACATGCCTTTAATCACATTTTAAGAAGTCCCTTTGAAAAGTTTGGCAAGATCTGGAATATTCTAAGATCTGGGACTGAATGAAAGGATAAGAGTAGAGGTGGGTGACATTGGAGGGTTTATGGTGGGGGGGTGGGGGGGGCGCCTACTAATCATCCTTATCCAGGGGCCTTTTGGCCTTAAAGTAAGGCAAGAAGATGTACAACTCTGGCCAGCAAGTTGGAAGCACAAGCTATAGGTCCATCTGAGACAAAACACTTTGAATCCACAAACCAACCCTCAGCTCTTTCTTGCCACCACATGGTACTTCATGGAAGCCAGATGTTGAGAAAGAAGGACACAAGATGGGACACCTGGATCATTGAGCAATCCCAGGAAGGCCAGCTGCCCAACTCACATCCAATTTGCATAAGTGAGCCTTTTTTGTGTTGAATAATCATTAAGACTTCAGAACTAACTTTTCTGTGCTTCCTCTCCTACACTAACAATAAAGTCAAAGGATCCAAGCAAAATTGTTACCTCTCCCCTAATATAACCCCATCCTAAACTATGCAAAGTTTTCTACAGCACTTAATAGATAGCCCCATGGCCCAGCCCTGGTAGAATTTTGGGTGCATGTGTAATCTCATGCACCTCCCACAACCATCCACCCAGAAGGGGATGCTTGAAAACTGATAGTGTTCTCACCAAGGGTTATACCCAACACACTCTCTATGACTCTCTTCAAACCTCAACAGGCCACTGTGAAGAGTAAGGCAATATAGCTCACGTGCCTATCACAGTACCCAACAAACAGCAGTCAGCAAAGTCTTCCCTTCCCTTCCCCCTCTTAAAACAATACTGAACTTATTCTTAATAAGTTATTAAGAATAAGTTCAGTATTACTGTAAAAAGTACAACACTAGATGGAATGAAACACTAAGTGTTGACACCTGCTACAAATATCCAGATGGACCAGGGACCTGGCAGTGTCTGATCCAGAGTATGTACCTGTGTATAAAAGGATTTGGTTCTCTTGGAGTTTGGAGTGCTACCTGGGCCATGCCACTGTCCACCCAAGAGGAAGATGCCACCTGAAGTTCTAAGGAATTCTCAGAAGTTCTCTTTGCATTTGGAGCTCAATAGTGGTCTAGAATGATTTCAGCTACATGGTGGCTGCCAGACCCATCCCAGGCACCGTGGCCTGAGGTTACAGTAGAGGGAAGCCAATTAATACTATACCCAGCCTTACTTTGTTCCTTTCTGCAGAGAAGATCAAGTGAGTATACAGTAGCCCATAGGAATGTACAGGAATTTTAGGCCCCAATTAATCATGTTGTAGATTATTAAAGAGGAAAATGGAATAGGTGTCATTTCCAGTCTTTAATTTGGGGGTGGTAAGGAAGAGGGGCAGGAAATCATTGATTGGTTTTTGATGAATGGACTTCTTCATCCTGGAAAAGAGTGCTGAATTTGATGGCATTTCAATTGATAAACATCAAACTTCCAGCCAAAGTGGACTTTGAGTTACTTTGAATAGCTTGGGAGCATTTAAAATACAAAGTTGTTCATTGAGAAGAAAAGATTATACTAATATCTTTTAGACAAGATATCATGCTGCATCTTGTCCTCTGAATAACTACTATGAAGGCAACAATATGCCACGTATTAATTATTGTAACTGTCCTACTAACCTGTTTTGAAACTTTCATTGCTATTTTTTCTCATTAAAATGAATAAAAATAACAAAAAATAAGTGTTACTTTACAATTTTCAAAGGTGATAAAATAGAAATAAAATTTCCAAGCACATAAACAAAAAACACTTGTAAACTTTTAGGTTAAATTTACCATTTGAAGAAGTAATGTAGCATGTATTAAAAAGGAAACACAGAGGCCCAACATTCTGGCCAATTTTCAGATACCAGTTAGGATGTAGCCTCCATGTCTTTACCACCTTCGAGAGTTTTCTATTATAGTTGGTATAGTTGTCATAACCTTGCTTAAGAATGTCTTTCTCTAGAGGCTCTGAAGACAGAAACTTGTGTAGTGGCATTCAGCAGGAGGACGGGCTGCTCTTGTCTTACAACCTGGCGGGGGTGGTTGTTTTTCTTTGTTGTGATTTCAGCCATACCAGTGCACAGAGCAGTGTGACTCTACAGAATTCCAATATGGGGCAGTGAGGCCACTTTTATTCACTGTCCATCTTAGATTTGCTTCCTTGTAAATGTAGTTGATGAGTTAAACACTATGGAGGAAAAGGTGAGTTGTTTTTTTCTGCCATTCCTCTCAGTGTGTTTTCCATCACTTTGCTAATTAGCATTCCACTCTTGCTTAGCATGGCCTCAATTAGCTGTAATACACTGAGGAAAGTTGGATTTTTACAACATGAAGTTTTCAGGTAGAACCAAGAATGATCTGTCTTGGATGCTTCATCCCTGAAATTCTGCTTTACTCATGGCAGTTTCATAGGCCAAACATAACATTATTAATTCTGCAACAATTTGTGCTAAATGAATTATGTGTCCTTTAGGTCAAGAGCTATGAATGATTGTTTCTCTAGGGGGCACACACGATAAAATGACATTTGATGCAGAATGTCAAATTGTGAGTGAATGCACAACCATTTCTATACACTTACTTTATCTTCTCTGCAGAAAATTCTGAAAGGAACAAAATAAGGCTGGGTATAGTATTAATTGGCTTCCCTCTACTGTAACCTCAGGCCACAGTGCCTGGGATGAGTCTGGCAGCCACCACGTAGCTGAAATCATTCTAGACCATTATTGAGCTCCGAACAGCTGGAGCCAGGTCCATCTTGGGCTCCCAGTACATATTTGATTAACTGAATTTTGGAGTAAAATTAAACATTCTGGCTCTTCTTCCCATTAACCAGCATTATAATAAATTGGAACCACTTTAAGGTGAACCTAGTCCACCCTCCTGGGCTTCAGAGAGCAGGTGTACCTTTTCCTGTAAGTTGCTAAAATTATTTTATTGCTAAAAACTAAGACAGACATTAATGGAAAAGAAAACGGATTGAATTTTCTCTTAAAGAAATCAGTGTTGAAGCTCTGCCTTGCGTCCCCACAACTCTTTACAACAGGTTGGAGCACTGACTCGCTAATGCAGACATTTCCTAACCAACTCACTCTGTGACGCAAGGAGCTCTGGTCCCCAAATGTGCATGCCATGGAGCTCCTCCTATGGCTGTGGGGTGACCTGAAAGTTCCCCTTGAGGTTATTTTTGGTTTCATTTTTGTGGGTTTTTTTAAAAGAGTGAACTAATAGAGATTACATACTGAACTCAGGCATTTGGTCAATATATTTAAATAATCCCTGGATAGTTTCTAAGGAAACTTTGGCATAAGGAGCACTGACCTGGGAAGAGGCAGAGAGCTCCCCAGCATGTCCATCCTTGACCAGTCCCTATGAATTTACCCAAGGCCTGCGATGTGCCAGACACTGAAGAAGCACCGACAACATGGCTCTGCCACACTCAATCAGCATCACAAACACCTGCCATCTCTTCTGGCATCTTTTTTTAAATTAATTTTATTGAGAAACAAATATTAATAAGACAGTTTCAATAATTAATACATTGTATATTGTTGTCTAAGTAGTGGTTATTCATAGTACAAGATGCAGACATGATATCCTGTCCAAACAGTACAAATCTTAAACATAGCCCTGAGTCCTCTGCTGTGTACATCGCTTGCCAAGAGGCCTCCTGTGAGAAGTCCCCTGGAGAACCATCCTCCTATGGCTGCATAAGCAGTCCCCTGTCATTCTACACAATCTCATGGTGTAGCTGCATGAGCCAGATGACAGAGGTCCACCTTGTTTCCCAGGGAGATGCACCAGCTCCAGGTTCTAGGATTGCACTGGCACCAATAGAATCCTGCTGACACCTTGGGGATGAGGGTATGTTGCAGATGATATCTCTCAACATACCTTGACATCCTCTTCAGGAGAAGCTACAAGGAGTTCCCCAATATACCCTTCTTTTGTTAGTGATATCAGAATGTTTTTCCCAACTCTAGCCATCACATAGGATATTATGAAACAGAACACACTGCTGTATTTTCCTACCCTTCCTTTACCTTCAATGGGTTACTGTAACAATTTTAATGCAACATTTAAATTTATAAAATAAAGATATATATGGCATATCCCAATATACATTTGATTAATTGAATTTAACATAAAATTAAACACCGATGTATTCTGCTCTTCTTCCCATTAACCAGCATTATAATAAGTTGGAACCATTTTGGGGTGAACCTAGTCCACCCTCCTGGGCTTCAGAGAGCAGGAGGGATATATATATATATATATATATATATATATATATATATATATATATATATATAATATAATGACATAGATATAGATATAGATATCCCTAATAATATATTATTATTTGGAACCATTTTGGGGAGAGTCTAGTTCTTGCTAGACTAAAGGCAGCTTATTTAGTAAGCAAAATAGGTCAAAAATTCTCCTCCTCTTGTCCTTCCTGCCCCTACCCAACCACTCCTGCAACCTGGGGAAAGCAGAGGTGGGCAAGAGTATGCAGGCCTGGCATGGGCAGGCAGAGCCCAGCACAGGAGGAAGGGCCATGGGAACACAGCAACAGCCCACACAGAGGCACTGACAAAGGTGACAAGCAGCCACAAATGGCAGAATGGGTCAGATAAATTACTGTATTCATGACAAAAGGAAACAAGTTTCTCCCTGTCAATGAAGGAACTTAAGAGAGAAGAGAACCAGACAGACCTAGTGCTGTTGAAGTAGAGTTGGAGGCACTATGTGTTCACTGTTTTCAGTACTTATAAACAGATACTAAAATAAATACAGACATAAATGTGATTGTGCAGAAGATATACATATGGACAGATAAGCCCCTGAGCTCAATCTACCAGAACAGAACTAAAATAGCAGTGGGCCCACACAGCATCCCAATCTCACTTCTCATCTCCATTCTCCACTGAAAGAACTAGGAGCTCTTTGAAAAATGGTTGCTGTAAAGCTTGGGGGTTGCGGGGGAAGCTCAGAGGAGAAAAGGTGTAAGATAAGCCCAGAGCACTTTTTCTGCACCAGAAAGGAAGGGATGCTTAAAAAATGATGGGCACGACTGGTTGCTCTGAAAAGCCATCTTTGCATTGTTCCCGGGCCGTCTCCCTGCTCGCCGCAGCCACCTCCGCCGCGCGCCTCCGCTGCGGTCTCCGGCAGCTGTCTCACCAGAGTCCTCGAACTCTCGCTTTTCTTTTTCACCCTCTGCACCGAACCACCAGCGTGCCCCATCATGTCAGACGCTGCCGTGGACACCAGCTCCGAGATCACCACCAAGGACTTGAAGGAGAAGAAGGAGGTCGTGGAGGAGGCGGAGAACGGCAAAGACGCCCCCGCGAACGGGAACGCTAACGAGGAGAATGGCGAGCAGGAGGCGGACAACGAGGTAGACGAGGAGGAGCAGGAAGGTGGGAGAGAGGAAGAGGAGGAAGGTGATGGTGAGGAAGAGGATGGAGACGAGGATGAGGAGGCAGAGGCAGCTACGGGCAAGCGGGCAGCTGAGGACGACGAGGATGACGACGTGGATACCAAGAAGCAGAAGACCGACGAGGATGACTAGACAGCAAAAAAAGGAAAAGTTAACTAAAAAAAAGGCCACCGTGACCTATTCACCCTCCACTTCCCATCTCAGAATCTAAACGTGGTCACCTTCGAGTAGAGAGGCATCTGTCCACCGCGGCAGCGCCACCAGCAGACACCGATCTGCACCACCGCCCCACCGAAACTACACACGAATTTGCAACAGGGAGGAAAAAGAACCAAAACTTCCAAGGCCCTGCTTTTTTTCTTAAAAGTACTTTAAAAAGGAAAATTTGCTTGTATTTTTTATTTACATTTTATATTTTTGTACATATTGTTAGGGGTCAGTCAGTTTTGATGATCCACGGATGACCAAAACCAGCCTTCGGAGCGTCCTCTGTCCTACTTCCGACTTTACTTGTGGTGTGACCATGTTCATTATAATCTCAAAGGAGAAAAAAAACCTTGTAAAAAAAGCAAAAACAACAACAAAAAAAACAATCTTATGCCGAGCATTCCAGTAACTTTTTTTGTGTATGTACTTAGCTGTACTATAAGTAGTTGGTTTGTATGAGATGGTTAAAAAGGCCAAAGATAAAAGGTTTCTTTTTCTCCTTTTTTTTGTCTATGAAGTTGCTGTTTATTTTTTTTGGCCTGTTTGATGTATGTGTGAAACAATGTTGTCCAACAATAAACTGGAATTTTATTTTGCTGAGTTGTTCTAACAAAAAAAAAAAAAAATGATGGGCACATGACAAAAGTTACAGGAGCCAGCTTGAAGAGGCTCCCATGATAAATAGGGACAATCTGAGGGTCAGAATGATAATATAACAGATTCTATCATCATGAGAATATTCTGTAGAAAACAATGAGTTGACAGACAGATAAGACTGATCAACAAAACTATCACTCTGTAATTTTCCAGTTGTGAGGTTTTCTGACTTTAGACAATAAGGATTTCTGAAACCAAGTTAAGTCACATTTTAACATTTCTTGAGAGTGATGAAACTTAATGAAGCTGATCTAATATGTACAAACAAGCATAGTAACCGAGAAGACATGGTGAAGAGACCTCTAATCAGAGGGAAGGCTTCCTCTATAAGAACCTTGTCTGCAGAGACCTCCTTCCCCAGTACCCATGCAGTTCCTATGCGGGAGGGATGCGTCCTCAGCCCAACGAGCTCAGAAGAGGTAGCCACTCTCTCAGTCACACAGCCTACTACAGCACACAAGATTGGGACATAAGCCCACTGAACGTAACTGTATGATTGCTTCCCATTTTACGTTAAGGGAATCTCCACAGCAGGGCGCAAGTACGACAGATAAGGCAATCCACTGCAGGCGCCAGTGGCTTCCTTCCACACCATCGGGTCTCACATGGCCAAGACAGAGGGAGCTGAGAGCAGGAAATGGTACTAAGCCAGCCTAGAAGGATGACCCGTAGCTTCTCTTTGGAGAAAACAGGATCTTGCTTTGACCAGAAAAAGAGAAATGTTACAGAATAAAGAATTACAGGGCAAGGACAACACACATATTCCAAGTTTTCATATTTCAAATGGCAAAAAGTGAGAAGAATAACACAAAACTCACATCTGGCAAGCACATGAAGCAAGCAAACTTTTATCTGTAAATGAAAAGTAATCCAGAACATAAACTTCAGCCATTTGTAGGTAAATGGATGCAACTTTAGCCCATTCAAGTGGCAGAAATAAATCCGACACACAAACTTAAACATCACATGGTTGCTCTTACATGAGACCCTTTAAAATATATACATGGGGTCTAGGGAGATCTTTTTCAAATGGATGGCAGAACAAATGAAAAAGGAAGTGGGGAGGAAAGAAAGGGAAAGGTAATGGGAAAAAGTTATGAAAACAGAGTTTTTACAAATTTGGGAAGGGGATCAACAGTTAGAAGGAGCAGGGAATTAAAAAAGAAAGAAAAACAGATTATGATGTATTCCGTGCATGTACCAACTAACTATTCATTATCACTGTAATCATTACATATGTACTAATTTTAATAAAGGCTGTGTCTAGCACTGAGCTCACTGGCAGGAAAGGATGCCCTTGAGAGTGGATAGCCTAGGTCTGCTTCCTAAAACTCTGCTCTCCATGATAAATACTGTATTTTGTATTTTATTTTATATGCCATGGATTTGTGTTTTGGTGATTATTGGAGCTAACCCAGGAGAATGAAGAACCTCTGAGCTCTGTATTATCTAAATCTGTATCACTCATCAAACCCCAAAGCTCAGTGGAACTAGGGTGGAGGGTAGGGAAAGGGGCATGGTGGGGAGGGAGAAAACAAGCTAAGTATTTTATATGCAAGAGCACATCTGCCAAATTAAACCTGTTTCTCTGACTAACAAAAACAAACATTTTTGACAGTTTAAAAAAGTGGCACAAGCCGGGCATGGTGGCGCATGCCTGTAATCCCAGCACTCGGGAGGCTGAGGCAGGAGGATTGTTGAGTTCGAGACCAACCTGAGCTACAAAGTGAGCTTAAGGCCAGCCTGAACTGCATAGTGAGACCCTGTCTCAAAAAGACAAAAAAAAAAAGTGGCACAAATATGGAATAGGTGTGGCTGAAGCAAGGAATAATATTTGGAGGAGGATTAATGACAATGTGTCTTCTCTAACAAAATATATATTTTTTAAATATGTACCATGATATACACTATAATAAAATAAATATCTTTTAAAATATTTGTACAGCACTTGTCATGGTGCCTGACACATAAAAAAAAAAAAAAATTAAATTAAATTAATCCAGAATAAAACCACAGCCCCAGACCTCTGGGTTAGCAGTAACAGAATCTTAGAGCTATCTATCCTCTGAGCAGAAAGTCCAGTGACCAAGGGAGATGAAACACAGCTTATCTAGTCAAGTCTCAGTGCCTCCAGACAGTGCTCTTCCAGTGCAAGGTACCAACCCGGTGGGCTGCTCATGCTCAGCACAGCGTCCACTCCTGCACACAGCACAGAGACCAAAGTTGAGACTTCTGGTCAGGGCACAGTGGTGGGTGAAGTAGGTGGACATTATCCACTGCAGTGACCCTGGCTGGCTGCCTCTCCGACCTCCATCTCCCTCCCACTGTGTCCAAAAATTCCTGGGCTTTGCTCTAGGGAACCATACATGCACTAACTGGCTGTGTCATTTGAGGTATGACTCAGGTATCAGGCCACAGCTCTGCGAAAGGCAACAGGAAGAAAGGCAACACTTGGAGATGCTCCTAAAAAGGATGCACCATCTTTTCCTCACAGGTGTTCTCAAAAAAAAAAAAAAAAAAAAAAAAACACTTTTTTCCTAGAAATTGTGAGAAGAGGATATCAGATTTGGAGTTCTGCTACCATTGTAATGCCATGTGGGGTCCGAAACTACAGCCCAAACTGCAGAAGACACAGTAAAGAGAGGAAAAGAAATCAAGCCCTGACAAGTTGCTTGAACTGTGGCTCTGGCCCTGTCTAAATCACTCCCTGGGTTTTCAGGTGTGCTTGCCATAAAGTCTCTTCTTGCTTATGTTACTAATTCTAATGAACAGATCTGGTTCCACACTCAACACATAATCATCTCCAGGCCAACAAAGACAAGAGCTATTCCAAGAGCTCTCAACAAGAGGGACCCAAAATGTCAATGCCAACATACAATTTAGCTCCATTCATGCTAGCAAATAAGATACAGTAGACACTGTTGGCTGCTAAGCCAGCACCAATTTCTCACTTCTCCCTTGCTCACCTAGATGATAGACTCTACAAGAGCTGTAAATGTGTTTTCTCAGCTCTTCTCATAACTCCAGTTGGCCATAAGACACATTTCTAGTTAGTGACACTGTGGTGGAAGCCCACTATTAATCTGTCAAGCTCATTCTTACTTCCTTAAACAAAAGATAGACATCCCTACTCCTACCCTTTCTCCCTTCTTCCTGCCTTGGATATAGAAGCATTATCTGGGGCTGTTGTGGCTCTCTGGTAATAAAGACAGAACTTTCAAAAGGCTGATTTCAGCTCTTTCATCATAAATAAAACTAACTTCCTATTGGGTTTCTAAATGTAATAGGTTGCTTCTGTTTTATAATATTGTTATTTGGATGATTTGTTTTGTTGGGTTTTTTTAGTGGGGTTTTTTGTTTTTTTGTTTTGTTTTTGATGTTGTTGTTGTTGTTTTCCCCCAGTGCTGGGGATTAAGTCCAAGGCCTCACACATGCTAATCAGTTCTCTACCACTAAGCTATGTCCCCAGTCCCTTTTAAGTTTTATTTTATTTTTGGACAGGGTCTTGCTAGTTTACCCAGGTGCACATGGAACTTACAATCCTCCTGCATCCACCTCCAGAATATCTGCAATTGCAGGAGTGTGTCACTATATCCAACTAGTTTTGAGTTCTTCACAGTTGAAATAGTTCCCAACTTACACAGAAAGTAGAATGAGTTATATCTCAGTGTCTTAGAATAAGGCTTTATAAATGTTGTAATCCTTTAGCTAAAGCTTAAAAGATAACTATCATAAGGCAGAGTAAGAGAACCAGACAGAAGATAAAACCTAGACAAATAAAGGCTGTCATACCTTTTGCCCACTTTAAGTACTTCTGAAACCAAGGGCTTTGGAGACAACAGGACCAAGCAAATAAGGAGCTCATGACCAAGACCAGAAACAGAATAGATCATGGGGGGTCACACAAGGTAGGTAAAGCAAGCAAGATGGATACTGTGCCATAAGCCATGGGGAACAGCACAGGCTGCGAGCAGCCCTGGCTTTCCAAATTCTCCAATTTCTTCTCACTGCCATGGTCCTCCAGGCTTTGGAAGACCTTGCTAGGGATACTCAAGCAGGAAGAAAGTGAGACTGAAGACTTACCAACAGCACTGTCCCAAGAGTTAATTAGCACACTTCACCTAATCAGTCTCATGTTTCCAAACAGAAACAGCTCAGGGATGGAAATCTTAACATGACAGCATTTTTCAGTCAATATAGTGTTTGAAAACATGAGCATAAAAATGTACCAAGAAAAGAACTAAGGTATATCCAATGTCATGTGCCATGCCTACGCTCCAGGCCTCTTTGAATGTCAGTTCAGCTAGACAAAACCAAGCAACCCTTCTGTTTTATAAGAAGAGGAAAATGAAGTTCAAAGTAGCTACAACTGTATCCAAGGTCACAAGCTAGTACAGCACAACCAAGTGCTGCAAGTCCAACTGCCAGATTACTTAAGGGCCCAGATGGCCTTCTTCTAGGCTGCAGGAACAGGCACTTCCTCAATGCTCTGCCAGGACCATTCCTTCTACCATTAGTGACAAGAAGTCTGGGTGCTTAGATGCTGAGATACAGTATAGAAACCCAGAATGTTCTATGGGGCTTAGGATGTTCTATAAGGCTTTCTAAATTTAAAAATGATCCATCAGGATACAGATTTTTAAAAATGATTAAGAAAGGCTTTCTAACATTTTATTTTTAAAAAATGAATCATGGCCTTAATCCCAAATCAAATACATTCCACTTTAGGTCTTACTCATACATAGATCCAAAAAGGGTACTTACTTTCTAGCTCCTGTCAGGGACAAAGGAGTAGTGTGGGCCACAGAAGGATAGCACCCTTCCTCATGTGCATCTGCCACAGTACTGTGAAGCCCTTCCAAGACACTCCAAGCAGCAGCTAAAGCACTTACTGCCCATCACCTCACCTTCTAGAGCTGTGCCTGGCTATTGTCTGATGAATGGCCTCAAGGACTCCCTTCAGAACACCATTGTACAACCCAAGCATAGCTTCCAGAGACCTCTATGCACAAAGAACCTTTCTGCCTCCACCTCTTAGGAACACCCAGTTCTCATTGACAGCATACACACAGCTTCAAGGGCATGCCAGCACAAAGAAAACCAGTACTTCATGAGCACCAGAGCAGGCACTGTCATGTGTTACCACACTGAATCCTCATAATAACCACGAGATGGGTTTCTGTTCTTATCTGTGTACTATTGTGGCAGAAAGGGGTCTAAGCCAACCAAAAATCCATGAGAGATCAATGACTCAGTGGTGTAACACAAGTGGCCTGAAAGTGGAGCCCCAGCTTCTCCTGCTGCATTAAAAACCAAAGGGAAGGGCTGGTAAGATGGCTCAGTGGAATAAGCGCTTCCCTGGCAGCACAAGGGCCTGAGTTCAATCCCTGGTTCTTCAAAAAAATAATAATAATAATTTCTCGGGCTTGCAAGATAGCTCAGCGGTCTAAAGCGCCTCTCAGGGACCGCGGTTCGAGCCCCAGCACCACATGCCATGCCAGCCCCTCCCTCCAGGGCAGGCTGGGCTGACCTCTCCCCCCCCCCCAGCAAAAAAAGAATCCGTGATGTGTAGCGAGACACTGTAATAAACAAATGAATTTTTTAAAAAAAGGAACTTGGGAAGCAGAGCTACACCGTAACCATGTCCAGGAGGCTGTGTACATCCTAGGCTGCATGGAACCTAGGGCCTCAGTACTTCTCCTCAATAGTTGATGCCAAGTTTCAAAGGCTTCTTTCCAGATTCTAGAAAAATCTGTCAGAAACTCAGAAATCACCTCAGGAGATTAGTTCATAAACTTTGTTTAAGGACTCATGCCATGCATACCACAGGGCTTCCACTTTCTAAAACCTTACAATGAGTTAAGAGAGACTGACAAAAGAAACAACAACTGGACCTGCAGCTGCTATACAAGGTAGCAGTGGGCACTGTGGGGACACTGAGGTAGCAGCAAGATAGGGTACCTGGGAACTTCCAGGAAAATGGCAGAGTGGTGAGCAACAGAGAAAAACCCTTTTCAGGATTTGATGCCCAAACCCTGGAAGATAGTGATGTGATGAAGAAAAGGGGGGAAGTGGGTCCCTGGGACCCAGGAAGGATCTGAAGTAAGAACTGATTGGGGAGAAGGAAAAGAGAAACCTCAATGAAGAAGGAGGAAGTACGGAGGGCTTATCCTTTAACCTTTTTTTTTTTTTTCCATTTATTTTTATTTTATTAAAATACAAATGTCAATCAGACAGTTTCAAGACACCTTAACCATACAGAGTCGATGAATTAATACATTGCAAACTGTTTTCATAGCGTTTTGGTATTGTACATTATCCTTTAACCTTGACTCACTGGTGGAAAGGGAAGTTCAAAACTACAGATGCGTAGTAACCGCTGGAGTCCCAAGAGTCCTCCACAGAGAAGCAGCAGTCTGGTGGACACAGCAGACTGCCATAGATGGTGAGTTGTCCAGGACAGACATCCTGCAAAAGAGGGCAAACGACCGCAAGCCATCTTAGAGAGGTCAGCTAAGCTCAGGATCCTGAGTGGCTGCTGGCGCCACCTAGCGGCTCCCAACTGAGTCCAAACCTGCAGGGCACACGGGGGCTGCTGCAGGCTGGGCAGGTCTTGAACCTGCGTAGCAGCCAGAGGCTATCCTGAGCTTCAATGGAAATATGGTGGTGCAAACCACTTGGCCTGCCTGCTGGCTGAGCACAGACCTGGGCTCTGCCTACACCATCTATGACTTTGGCATCACAGACACACTTTAAAGTGCTTTTTTTTTTCTTTTCTTATTTTCTTTTTAAAAGTATTTTCTCTCTTCTATTTTGTTTGTTCCTCATTTTGCATTCCTGTTTTAAGAAGAGTAGGAACATGGTTTCAAGCTTTTTTGTTATTGTTCTGCTCTTCTTATTTCTTCCTTCTCTTTCCTCCCTGTCTTCTGTACCAGTTTCCCAAAGTTTGTGAGATCCTCCCATGTCCACCAGCCTTTCTTCTAATCTCTTCATTTTCTTCCATTTGTCTGTTTTTCCTCCTAGCCCCTTTTAAATTTTCTCCACTGAGTGGAAAACTGCAATATTGACAGCTTATTTATTGCATACAATTTTTTAGTTGGTCCTAGATTTTGTTATATAATCCCAAATCCAGATCATCTGGTTTAAGGTAGCAAATTAATAGTTATTTTCTGTTTGTCACTTTCTAGACTGCATTTGATGCTATTTTATTGCTGATTGTACCACTTTAGCCAAAGAGACATAACTGTCTAGCCAATTGTTTGTACTGGTAAACCATGACTGAGACTGCTAAGAGACATAAAAAAACCTACAGGTCAGCACCAAAAAAAGGGGTTGGGCGAAATAGGCAGCACCCTGTCATCCTCAATGAATTGAAGAGGTAGGATCATACAACTGACTTAAAACCCAAAAGCCAGCCATAGCCAGAAGACCCTTCTGAGAAGTAGTTGTTGCCTGAAGGATCTAAATACTAGCAATAAAGTTACTTGCCACAACAAATTTACAAGCATCAACCCAGGTATTAAGCCTTTAAAAAACATAAAATAGAAGACAGTTAAAACAAGCTGCAACTCCAGACTTCCAGCTCTCCAAAAATAAACAAAGAGGTCAATGAAGTCAGACAATCAGAAAGCCCACCACCTGGATTCTCTGAAGTGGTAACAACAAAACAAATGAATGATGGTGTAGAAAAAAAAAAAAATCAAACCAGAAATAATTTCTACGATAACTACAGAGATAATGATGACTGTAATGAAAGGAACTCAGGAAAAAGATGGAAATCATGAATGTCTGACATAGAAAAGAAATGGAATCTATGAAACAGATTCAAATAGCTATCTAAGGGCTGGCCAAATAGCTCAGCGGATTAAAGTGCTTGCAAGCAGGCACAGGGGCCGGGATTTTAATCTCCAGGTCTGCCATGCCAGCTCCATACCCAGGGTTCACAGAGACAGCAATTGAGACTGAACGTGGTGGCACATGCCTGAAATCCCAGCTCTTGGGAGGCTGTAAACAGGAGAATCACTACAAGTCCGATCTAGCAGAGAGACCATGAATACCCTGTAGATCCTTCCCTAAAATGCAGAAGAAAAAGAAAAACAGATATCCAAGAGATTTAAAATTTCACTGTAAGTATATATAGCAGGGCTCGGGAGATGGCTCAGTGGAATAAGCAAGCACAAGGGCCTGAGTTCAATCACCAGTTCTGGGTTTTCCTTGTGAGAGCCAAGCTAAGGTGAGAAACTGACCTGTTGAGAAATGTGATACAAATACTGGGAAAAACCTGCTCTTCCATGTGAAGGGTAGGACAATGTCGCATATTAAAAACTCTTACTCCTTTGATGCTCCCTCGTACTTCATTAATTTTGCCTCCTTGGATTATGAGGAAGATGCAGAAAACGTAGATGCATAGTTTGAGGAGAAGACCAATATGTTTCTTGGGGAAAATAGGTCAGGAGATGTGGTGCTAAGCAAAACTCCCTTGAGGAAAGCAAGTCTTCAGCAAGCTAGTCTCACACCTTTGGGATCAGTTCAGAACATTTGCTACAAAGAGGCAGAAAACATAAATCTTATGGAACATTCTAACTCATGGGATGCTTGTTGCTCTGTGAAAGTTGAGGGAGTCAAATCAAGAGATACTCCAGCCCAGCCTCAGCGGATATTTCTTAGACTCCTTGCTCAGAAGGATTTGAAGAGGAAAGAAAAACACCCTGTTCCCACGAAAGCAAAGAGATGTGCCACTTCTGTAATCAGTGAAGTTCCACCTTCCAAAAAAATGAAAGTATGCGAATTCAAAGCACCAGAAGTAGATCCCAGAATTGAAGGTGGGCCTGTCTTGCTGAAGAGACCACCTGTGAGACCACCCACTAAGTCCCTTGGCATTGATTTGGATATTGAGAAAATAATCGAGGAGCAGGGGTCAGAGAACAAATTGGAAAATGAACACTTTGAATTTCGGACCAGACCTTGCCCTCCTGAGGCTTCAGAAAGATCTGTGCATGCTCCTAAAAGGAAGGTCCTTCCACTTACCATCTGCAAGGCTCTAGCCTTTGCACGGAGGAACAGGAGGAACAGAGTCCACTTGCGCATCAAAGCAGATGAGGAAGAGGATGGACCAGCAGTGATGAAAGCTCGATCTGTGCCACATTATGGGGTGCCTTTTAAACCCTGAATCCCCAAGGCAAGAACTGTAGAAATATGCCCTTTCTCCTTTGATTCTCGCAACAACCAACGCCAGTTACAGAAGGAGCAGAAAATAAGAGAGCTGCAGAAAGGGAGGTACCCAAGTTTAAGGCACATCCTGTACCTCATTTTGATCGCATTAACCTGCCAGAGAAGAGGACAAAGAACTTGACCCAAGCTGAGCCGTTTGACTTGTAGACTGACAAGATCGGTGCTAAGAGGGCTCAGGCACAGAAGATCCAGCTGGAGGAGGAACTGAGACAGCAGAAAGCAGCAGCTTGCTTCAAGGCTTGTCCAAACACGGTCACCTCCCAGGAGCCATTTGTTCCCAAGAAAGAGAAAAAATCAGTCCCTGTTCAGGAACCTTTCCAGTTGGCCACTGAGAAGAGAGCCAAGGAGTGACAGGAGTGGGAAAAAAGAATGGCGGAGTTGGAAGCCCAGAGAGCCCAGCGGCTGGAGGAGGCGAGGCAGCAGGAAGAGGAACAGAAGAAGGAGGAGCTGGCCAGGCTCCGGAAAGAGCTGGTGCACAAGGAAAATCCAGTACGTAAATTTCGGTCTATGGAGATAAAGGCCAGTGACCAGCTGCTGACCGTGCCCATCTCTCCTAAGTGCTGCACTCAGCTCCACTTCTGAGCTAAGCTGGGAGCTGCTCCTTGCGTCACACCAGGTGTGGAGAGTGACCCATGCCTAACAGCACTCAGCCTGTGGAGAGGGGAAGGCAACTATCTATGCCTTAGTAAGACTTACTGTAGTGGATTACTTTAATGTCAGTTGACTCTTAATTTGAATTTCAAGTTTCTGTGTTAGCACAATGCAATTTCTTGTACTCTTAACTTTCCTTTCATTTGTTCATTCACACACACACACACACACACACTCACTTTGAAAATATATAAAATAAAGATTAAATCTCAGGATTTAAGTCATTGTTTAAATGAAAAAAAAAAATCGCCAGTTCTGCAAAAAAAAAAAAAAATAATAATTATATATAGCATAATGATCTAATGTGAGGACAGAATCTCAGATAAAAAGACAACTGCAGTTGGTGATCAGTAAGAGAAAGATTTCTTGAAATTCAAAGGCACCATGAGAAATCAATCCAGCAGATACTAGACAATGCAAAGAAGAGTAATGAAAAAAAAAAAAAGCATTTGATTGGAGTCAACGAAAAAGCAGAAGACATTATAAGACATTTTTTAAAAAGCTGTTCATAAGATATCTCTGCAGAAAACTTCCCAACCAAGGAAAAAGAATTTAACATATATATATATATATATATATATATATATATATATATATATATATATATATATGTAAGGTATATACAACTCCAATCAGCCATGATTACAAAAAAGCCTAAAATAAAAAAAATTTTTTAAAAAGCCTAAACCAAGGCATAAAATAGTCAAGATTCCAGAAATTCAACACAGACAGAGAATATTAAAAAGCAGTAAGAGAAAAGAAACAAATCATCTGTAAAGGAAAATCCACCAGAATCACAGAAGACTTCTAAACACAAAGCCGTAAGTCAAAGAAAGCTTAGACCAAAGTATTTCAAGCCCTAAAAGAAAACAACCTGTGGGCTGAATATGTAGCTCAGTGGCATAAGTACCTGCCTGGCAGACATAATATTCTGAGTTCAATCCCCCCTTCAGTGGGGGAGAGACAGACAGACAGACAGACAGACAGAGACAGAGACACAGAGAGAGAACCACTAATCCAAATTTATGTATCCCACAAAACATTCCTTCAAAATTGATGGAGAAATAAGATAATTCCATGACAAAGAGCACGTGAGGAAATTCATGAATACTAAACCAATATTCTAAATGTTCTAAAGGGTATTCTAGAAAGAAATAAAAAGAATTATAATTCCAGAAACCCCAACAGAATAAATTCACCAGACAACTCAAAGGCTGAAAGTCAAAGGATGGAAAACAATACTCCAGGCAACAGAAACCTGAAAAAAAGACAGGACAGCTATTCTATTTCCAGACAAACGGATTTCAAGCCACACTGACTGAGACAAAGAAAGTCCCTATATCCTAGTAAGGGAACAAGCCAAGAGGAAGAAATAATAAGCATATATATATATATATATATATATATAATAAATATGAGTGCACCCAACTATATGAAACAAATGTTAACAGATGTGAAAATTCAGATAATATAATTGCAATGGAGGTCCTCAATAACCCACTGTCAGAAATACAGATTAAGTACATAAAAATCAATAATGAAATATTAGAACTGAACCAAACATTTAAACAAATAGACTTAGTAAATGTCTACAGAGTGTTTCACCCCACAACACCAGAATATACATTCTTCTCAGCTGCATGCAGGACTTTCTCCAAAACAGACCACACAGAACATATTTAAGTAAATGCAAAGAAACTGAAATTATTCTATGCATATTATCACACCAGGGTACAATGAAATTGGAAACAATAGCAAAAGAAACCACAAGAACTTCATAAACACATGGAAATTAAATAATGCCCTCTGAATAACCAATGGGTCACAGACAAAATTAAAGAAGAAATCAGCTTCTACAATTAAATGATAATGTCATTAGAACAGACCAGAACTTAAGGAATACAATGAAAGCAGTTGTACATGGAAAATGTATAGCAGTGAATACCCACTTGAAAAACAGTGAGTTCAAGAAAACAACTTAATGTCCAAGACAGGATGCCTGAAATCATGGTGAAAAACTGAAGAAGTGAGTAAGCACCAGTCCACAACATGGGGAGGGTGAACGAAGAGCAAGCAGCAGAGTAGCGGCCCCATTCCTGTGCCACTGCTGTGGAGCTCAGACAGCAGGGCCCACTGAATGCTTAGGAGCACAAAGGAAAGAGGCCAGACTGGTCCCTCACAGCCCAGGGGTAAGGATGCATACACAGAACCCACAGGCTAAATGTTCATGAGGCTCTGCCGTTTGACAGCACAGACTGCAGTGGACACAGGATCCAGGCCCTTGGCTTTCATTTGAGATACCTACACTCTGAGGACTGCCATGAACCACACACACAGTCAAGCAGAATGGGTCTTGTGAAGGTGTGCCCAGAGCAGGGGATGCCCTGAGGGGAGGCAAGCCTGGCCTCCAGGTAGCAGTGGGCCCGACTCACTTGACAATGGGCAGCTTTGTGAAAGGTACTGGAGGCAGCGTGAGCCCATCAGGGAGGGTGAGGTGCTCCATCGTGCCAGGACACTTGGATGTGTAATTCTCCAGACTCTGAGTCACATCTTTCTTTTCTGAAAACAAAAAACAAAATACAGGTTTCATTAGACAAAAGTAAAAGAGGGTGGCTTTTATTTTTTGGTGCAATCCATGCCAGTCCAGTAAGTTCAATCTTCCAATAGAAATAAAGGGGAACTTAACTGTGTATGTTGTAGGACAATAATAAGCTTTTCTTCTGGAGGGTTAACAACCTAAGTTTGTTTCTTTTGTTTTTTTTCTAATGTCTTCATTTTTATAAAATGATACAAACATAAAAATTCAAATCAGAATTAGTCTCTACATAACATACAATATTTGAACATAATTAGAGTGATATTAAATACATAGTAAATATCTGCATGAGAAGTATATATTTCAATTTTATCTATTAATTTTTTTTATTTTATTTTATTTTATTGAGAAGTGCCAGTGAGACAGTTTCAAAACTGATTAATAGGACAGTTTCAATAATTAATACATCATACATTATCTTCTTAGTGGTTATCCATAATATAAGACACAGACAGAATAACCTATCCAAACACTATTAGTACAAATCTTTCTTCTCATTGAATTAAATGAAAGTAGATGTATATCTATCCCAACTATTCTATGTATATAAATACAAAATAGTCCTTCTTTTGCATCCCCTTTTATTGTTTAGTCCTGTCTATTAGCATCTAAATACTATAAGTGCATGAATTCAGCAAAACAATCCAACATAGTACAGCAGTCCAAAATAGTAGTGGGTTATCCACAGAAGTTGTTGACTAAAGCCTTTCACAGCTCAGCATATTAATATGGCTTTATTTTATATACTTTGCTTTTATACTTTTCTGCTGGATGGTTAAGACCAAGACAAAGCAAGACCAAGACATAACAAGAAATGTAACTTTTGTATCTGATAAGGTCAGTCACATATCCTCAGGATTTATCCTGTAACTCTGTACCACACTTTGTAGATCCTTAACAACCTAAGTTTGCAGACCAAAAATTAGAGAAAATGAAGGACTGCAAAGTCAGCCAACATTTTTGTCCTAGCCTTTCAAGGTCAGTGAAGACTCAGGACATAGGAGAACCTATACTATAATATCATGTAACTTAGTTGTGTCTCAAATTTTCTGATCACAGAGATTATGGGACCACAGGGGAATGTGATCAATGATGTAGAATATGCCTAAGGAAAATCACATGGAGAGAAAACTTTCTCTCAGGCTTTCACAGAGAGCAAACTGGCCAAGCAATGGCCATGACTCATCCATATAGCTGACACTGACAAAGGATCTACAAAGTACAGTATAGGGTTTCAGGATAAATCCTGAGGGTACGTGACTGACCTTATCAGATACAAAAGTTACATTTTTTGTTACATAGGTCTTTCTTTATCTTACTCTTAACCATCCAGCAGAAAAGTATAAAAACAAGGTACAAAAAGTAAAGCCATATTAATATGCTGAGCTGTAAAAGGCTCAAGTCAATAAATTTCTGACATTGCCAGTCCTACGGATAACCTACTACTATTATGGACTACTGGACTATATTGGAATATTTTGCTGAATTCATGCACCTACAGTACTTAAATGACAATGGAATACCCTTCTCTGATAAAAATAAACAAAAAAGGGGATACAAATGAACGACCATTTTGTATCTGTATATTCAAAATAGGTAGGTTAGATATACAGCTACATTCTCTTAATTCAATGAATAAAAAGATTTGTTCTAATAGTGTTTGTGGACAGGATATCATGTCTGCATCTTGTACAATGAATAACCACTAAGACAACAATATGCAATGTATTTATTATTGAAACTGTCCTACTAATTGGTTTTGAAACTCATTGCTATTTGTTTCTCAATAAAATTATTTTAAAAAGAAATAAAAAGAGAGATAAAGGGGGAACTTCTCACCAGAGATAAGAACAAAGCCACAGCTTCATCTGATTTATCTGAATAATCACTAGCGGCTGCTCCACTTCAGGGCTTATTGGTAAAAACAAAACTAAGTTTCTGTCCTCTATAGGCTGTCCTTTTCCTGAAAAAGTAAATCCTTACCAAACTCCAAGAAGGTCAGTAGGCAGGATAGAGAACTGGTGTATTTCATAGCAATATTTCTCCACCAAGCACAGGTCAGGACTTGTCCCCAAAAACCTTTTGTTCTTATATATCTAACTAAGAATGCAAACAAATACCAGAAATCAATACTTTTCTTGCAAATGCAGAGTTTTGTGAGGTTAAGACTGTTTTCCTTTCCCACACCAGCCCTTTCATAAAGGAAAGAGGACAGATATGGTGGTAACAATGTTTTATCCACTGGACACTCGCTCACACTCTGAGATGCCCCCAGCACGATGAGCCTGAGAGCTCAGCACACGCTCTCAGATGGTAATAAATGGGGAAAACAGCCTATACCATCCCATAATTATGAGTGAAAAACCAAGGAAGGGACCCACCTGTCAGAGATCATGCACTTGGCCCTAAGCCCTTCTAACTTCAGCATTTTAATTTTTTAAAATCTTTTTAATCATTTATTTATTTGGTACAGGGTCTCACTATACAGCTCAGACTCATAATGACCCTCCTGTCTCAGCCTCCCCAGTGCTGGGATTACAGGCATGCACCACCACACCCAGTTGCAGTGGCCAGCATAGTGTGCGCAAGGTTCCAGGGCCAGCATGGCATATGGTACCAGCAATTGAACCCAGCTCCTTACACTTGCCAGGCAGGTGCTTAGACCACTGAGCTATCTCCCCAGTCCTTCAGTGTTTTAAAGAAAGAGAACAATAAGAACTATGGAATGGATATGGATGAATCAGAGCAGTACAGTTAACCCAGGCTTCAGCAAATGCTGTGGCCTTCTCTACCTTCCATGCAGCCATGGCAAGGGAAATGGTCCAGCTTTCTGAGCTTCAGAGCTGAGGAGTCACCAAGGACAAAATGATATAGTGCTTTGAAAAACAATGGTCCAGAGATTTGAGCACTGGATAAATTGGAATGATGACCATTGTTACTATCAGTGTCATTCAGCTACATTTGACGCAATCCCAGATGGTAAACAGAGAATAAGTAGATGGCTATAGAGTTATCCTATGGGCTCCACTCAGGCTGGGAAAAACAAGTAATAAATACCAAGGCAAAGGCTACCTAGAACTCAGGCACAGATCTTGACTGATAAATTGTTGCTATGTATGCAACCTTCTTTAGGAAGCAAGAAAATCAGCAGAATTATTTTTGAATACAATATAGTAATGATAATCTGCAACATGAAAAAACTCTTTAAATAATCAAATCATCCCCAATTTATACACGATAACTCTCCCAAAGGGCTCCAGCTAATACCATGCAAATTATCTAATTTGCCTAATGTTGGGTAGAGCACTTATAGTTTAGGTGTCTTATTAGGTTAAATTAAACACAAACACTCTTAGTAAATGCTGCTATAGTGAAGGAGAAAATGAATCTATCAGTGATGTCTGATGCTGGTCACAAAGCATCCATAAAGTCAGTCTAGCCTGCAGCCTCCCTAAGCTGTGAGTAGCCAGACCAGTAAGTAAGAAAGAGACATAGCTGAGGTCAGGCATGGCCCCAGGCCTTTCTTTCATCAGGGACCTTCATGCCTCTGACAAGGGTCCAGTGTTTTCTATGAAGAGGGCATTCACTTATTCCCCTTGACTGCCAGAGTCATGCCTGATGCCTCCCTGACAGATATGATTATGCTTCATGCACTGCTATGGTCTGAGTGTGCCTCCAGATTCTTGTGTTGGAAGCTTTATCCCTAAATTCAAGTGTCAGGACAGTGGGACTTTGGGGAAGTTTTTAGGTCATAAGTGCTCTGCCCTTATCAATAGAGCAGTGCCACAATAAAAGGAAATGCCACAATCAAAGGCAACTTGGCCCTTTTCATACCTTTCACCCATCTACATACAGCCATGTGAGGACATAGTGTTCTCCGCCCCATGGAGGACACAATATTCGAGGTGCAAGCAGAGAGCAGTCCTTAGCAATACCAGTGCCTTAACCTTGGCCTTCTGGCCTCCAACAATGGGAGAAATGAAGTCACACTTCGTAGTATTCTATACTGGCAGCACAAACATTGTATATTATCCATTACCATCATCGGGCGGCAGATTATGTACTCACACATCAAGTACTAATCTAGTAAGCTAGGACTGTCTGCTGCAGGAGCACAGAAGGTCCAGGGACAGGATCAATTCACGAGAAGAATTTTCTGGTCTCCTGTTTCCATGGCTGTCACCAACTCCCACCCAGAGGTGACTTCTGCAGGGCACTGGAAGATGGACTGCTTCCCAGCCTTTCTTTTCACACTGTAACTAAGGGACCTCATGATCAGTTTAGTGAGATTTGCAGAGTGAGCTGCTGTTATTCAATCCCCAGCACGGCCTATCAATTATAAAGTTCCCATTGACCTTTCTCTTAATGGATCTGAACATCTGCTATAAACTGTTGCCCAGATCTGTTATTTAATCAGGGATTACAAACTGGTGATTTTCTAATTCTTTAATTTATCTGCACTTATAAAACAATTTGTATTTAAGGAAGGATTTTTCTCCTCATCAACCATTTGGTTATCCTAAAACATGATGATATTGACAGGAGGATTAATAAATGGTTGCATTTTTTGCTTCATTCACTGACTACAAAACGGTGCCTGATGAGATTCTGAAATGACCAAGGAGTTGTGTATTACCATTATGAGGCAGTAGATTTTATGTATGTCATTGGTGTCGCATTCATTTTGATGTTCAGATTGTCCTGTTTAGTCCTGTGGGAGTCCCTTCAAGTTAGTTCCTGTGTCCTTTGGACATTACTCTTTGATAGCTTGCTTTATTTCCAACCCCAGGCCTGAGTTAAACTGCTTCTGTTCTTTAAAATTTATTTATTTATTCATTCATTCATTCAATCAATCAATCAATCAATCAATCATTCATTCAGTACGGGGTCTCACTATGCAGCTCAGACTCCTAGTTATTCTCCTGTCTCAGCCTCACCAGCACTGGGATTACAGACGTGCACCATAATACCTCACTTCAGGGCTAGCACAGTGCACACAGGGTTCTGGGTCCAGCACAATATGTAGCACTGGGAATCAAACCTGGGCCCTTGTGCTTGCCAGGCAGGTGCTTAGACCACCGACCTATCTCTCCTACCCTAGACTACTTCTAAGTGGTCTCTGATTCCTTTAAGTAGGAAATAGTGTCCAGAGACCAGAACCTGGAGAATATTCACAGGTATTGAATTGAAGGTTCGGTGTCTCTATAGGCCTCTATAAAGAAAAGACAATTTACAAAATGTTTAAAGTGCTGAGACTATGATTGTTACTTCACTTTTTTTTTTTAAGTTTGACAGCTAAATATAAAGGGTTTGGTACTACAAGCTCCTAAAAGGGAAGAACATATTATCATTATTCACAATTCCATTTTCTAAGCAAAATATTATACCATAATGCTGTACTATAGAATAGTATACTATATTATACTACATTTTGTGCCAAATATACTATATTGTTTAGACTACAATTTTTAAGGTAACGGATCCTAGTATATAATAGAACCTTAATATCCTCTCATTTGAAATAGATATGTCATATCCTCCTACAAAAGCCCTGCCAAAGGAGGGTAAAAGCATTATTATTCCCCCTAGAAAGATGATAAAAATAAATGAGGAAAATCTTTAAATTTGATTATAAATTGATATTGAATGCTAACAAAAACAATTAGTAATTTTAAGCATAACATTTACATTATGATTACACAATAAAATTCCAATTTTTTAGAAATGCATACTAAAGTATAGATGTGAAATTACATGAGGTCTCCTGGATTTTTTTTGAATCTGCCAAATAAAAAAGCGAGAGGTGAAGTAAATTGTATGTAAAGCCCAAAGACCACTGGTACACAGGCAGCTTTTACTATTCCTTTTACCTTTATGCTTAAAAGTAGTTTGTAGTGATATTATTTACTGGGCATGGAGAAGTGAAATGATTTTCACAGGGCTACACAGAGGAACAAATGAGGCCTGACCACTGCTATCCTATGTCACCCTAAAGTCAGAAAAAGAAATAAGGCCCTGGTGGCTGCCAACATTTGCTCCTCATGCCAAACTGAAGTGATAATTCTGATAAATCCAACATTCTCAAAGCATATGATTTGGTCAGTGGGAGATGATGACTCTTAATTTACTAAAACTCAGTATATCCCATTTCATTGTTATCCAGATATTCAAGAATAATTTCAGCCAGATTAAAGCATCTGATACCCTCAAAAGCTATATTTTTCACCCTAGAAATTAAAGAATACATGCAGACAAAAGAAAAAATTTAACAAAAACTAGTTGTCACCTAATTATATTGCTCTTAATAGAAGCAGAAAATGTGAGCACCAAATCTTTTCTCATAAATAATTCACACACCATTTAGCATTTCAAGAGTTGATGCTGGCATGAAAACCAGTACATCAGGATTTCACAATTTATTCTTGTTTCTTCAGAGTAATAACCTGCGACAGCCATGTCTACATTAAGTCAGTCACGGTGTTCTAAACAGGTAAAGAATAGAAAGAGAAGAAAGAAATAAAGTCTTTTCCCAAATCTGAGAAAGCAAAAAAAAAAAAAGACAGAAGAAAACAGAGGGAAAAGTAAAGAGGTGCTTTAATATAATCCGAAATTATATTTTCTGAATCAATTCTATTATTTCCACTTAAGAAGCCACAATTAATATTTGAGTTGCTTTAATGAATATTATCGATCTTTCAACATAATGCTGGTGAGAAAAGGGAATACTATCAATGGAAATGTAGATTAAACAGTTTTAAAAGACAGTAAAGATGGGCTAAGAGATCGGATAAAAGAAACACAATGTAGACTATATTGGGATATTTTGCTGAATTCACACACCAATAATATTTAAATGACAATGGAATACCCTTCTCTTACAAAACTAAACAAAATAAGGGATACAAATGAACAACCATTTTGTATCTGTATAATTAAAAGAGCTAGGATAGATATACAGCTACATTCTCTTAATTCAATGAATAGAAAGACATGTTCTAATACTGTTTGTGGACAGGATATCATTTCTGCATTTTGTACAATGAATAACCACTAAGACAACAATATGCAATGTAATAATTATTGAAACTGTCCTACTAATTGGTTTTGAAACTATCTCAATGCTATTTGTTTCTCAATAAAAGTATTTAAAAAAATAAAAGACAGTAAAGAGGTTCCTAAAAAATAAAACAAAACTACATCTACTCTCTAACTGCACAACCTCTTCTCTGGCATACATCCAAAGAAAATGAAAGCACTCCCCATCCGGGCTCCATGCTCCCTGTATCATGACTCACTCCACTCAAGATACAGAAACAACTTCAATGGCCACTGATGAAACAAATGGATAAAGAAAATGTGAGCTATATACAATTAAATTTTGTTCAGCCTTAGAAAAGGAGATCCTGACATCTGTCCCAATAAGAACCAGAAGATATTATACTAATTGAAATAATCCAGAAAAGAAAAAGATAAATATTGTATAAATCTGGAAATAAGCCGGGCGTGGTGGCGCATGCCTGTAATCCCAGCACTCGGGAGGCTGAGGCAGGAGGATTGTTGTGAGTTCGAGACCAGCCTGAGCTACAAAGTGAGCTCGAGGCCAGCCTGAACTGCATAGTGAGACCCTGTCTCAAAAAGACAAAAAAAAAATCTGGAAATATTTTAAAGAAGCACCAGAAAACAAGAGATATAAAAGGATGGGGATTTCGGTCCCAAGGGTGCATAACAGGCAATATGTAGGGCAGACAGGTCAACAGCTCTAACATGAACATGAGGGCTAAGTTAGCAAACATGCATGGTACTATGGATATTTGTTAAACAGATACACCTTAGCTGCTCACGTCATAAAAAACCAGGTAGGATGACATATATATCAAACTAGTTCAACACATTAACCCACTTAATTATCTGTGGCTACCATGTGACATCGTGTTATCAGCCTCAAATACATACCATTTGCCTTCTACAATAAAGGAACACAAAAGATTTACAGTTTCTCTAAAGTTAGAAGTCTTGGCACTATTTTATTGGAATAATCAGGAGATATGTAGGCAAAAATCAATGAGGATGCTGAAGATTTGAACCAACTATCAAACATCTTGTACTAACAGACTTTTATAGAACACAATACCCATCAACTGCAGAATTCAAATTCTCTTCAAGCATGGGGAATTCACCAAGACAGACCATACGGTCTGCTATAGAACAAACCTGAATAGATTTTGGAAGATTGAAATCACAAATAGTATATTCTCTGACCATAACAACATTAAAACAGAAATCAGTAATAGTAGATCTACAAAAGCTCTAAATACCTGAAAGTGAAGCAACACACATCTCAGAGTTTAAAAACAAAGTCATATCTTAAAAATATTTCTAACTGGAAAAAATATTTCTAACTGAATGATGATAACATATGTCAAAATTTGTGAGCTGCACCTGAAACAGAGCTTAGAGAGAAATTGAAAGCTTTAAATGTGTTTATTTAAAATGAAAGGTCCTGGGGCTGGGAAGATAGCTCAGCAGTCTAACTCCCTGTCTGGCAAGCACAAGGACCCAAGTTCAATCCCTGGTACCACATCCATGTTGGGCATGCTGTGCTGCCAACCAAAGCCAGGCATGGTAGCACACACCTGTAATCCCAGTGTTGAAGAGGCTGAGACAGAAGGATCACTATGAGTCTGAGCTGCATAACAAGACCCTGTACCAAATAAATGAAGAAATAAAAGACTTTTTTAATCTTAAATAAAATAAGATAAAATAAAAAGGTGCAAAATCAAGTATTTAAGTCTTTACAAGAAAAACTAGGAAAAAATAAAATAAAATTATACAAAAGTAAAGTAGGAAATAATAAAATAAAAAAGAAATAATAAGTAAAATCAGTATCAAATATTAGTTCTTTGAAAAAATAATAAAACTGATAAACTAAGAGAGAAACACGAACCATGCATATCTGGAATAAGGAGATACATCTTCCTCATTAAAAGGATAATAAGGAACTATTATAAACAACCACATTCCAATGAATGTGATAACTTCAATGAAATGCATAAATATCCTAGAAGGGGAAATGACACCAAAAAAATAATCTTAATAGCCCTGTCTCCCACAAAGACAGCTCCTGTCCCAGATGGCATAATTCATATGCTCTATCAAACCTGAAAGGGAGAAATGCATCCATGCTACACAAAGTCTTCAGCAAACAGGAAGAGGGAAGATATTCCAGGCTCTGTTATAAGGCCAGTATAACCCTTGATTCCACAATCTGACAAATATTTAAAGAAAACAAAACACCAAAAGCAACACATACTTTTCAATAGTCTTGCAGAACTAAAGAGGCAAACAGCAGCACTTAGGACCCACTGAGAAGGAGGGCTCCAGAAGGCACCCCAAGTTCTTAGATGCCATCTCCAGAGCACTACACAGTGAGAAAAAAAGTCAGCCTTACAGAACTGCTATGCACTGACACAAATACAAATCAGGGCAAATTTTAAGAATAGAGGAACTAGTGGAGAAAAGGAAAATACTTAAAGAATCCTACAAGTTTGGAATGAAACTCAAGAAGCCAGAGGGTGAGTTTTCTGGAAAAGAGAAGTGGAGGTAAATGTGATAGAAATGTCCATAAGGATCACCACACTTGCAAGTTAAGTAGTCCTTTGTATTCCAAGTAGTATTCCAAAGAAACTTCATTAGCTGCAGGAACCTAAGACCAACCAACTGAAGAATGGAAAGAAGGATCACAGTGGCTACTGGCCCAGGGAGTGAGGGGGACTTAACATGCATACAGGCAGGGTTTCAAAGTCAGGTCTTCAACTTGGGGCCACCTTTGCACAGTCTGAGTTAACCCACCCAGCAAGTAAGACATTATGATTAACTTCCCAAAGGGAAGAGACAACTAAGGATCCAGATAACAAAGAGCCCTCTGAGGGCACCCTGCCAGTGAGCAAGACTGAGATTTGGATGCCTAGCCTTTCACATCTAGTACTCGCTCTACCACACAAAACACTTCCTTGAGTGTCACTGTACCCACTTTACAGCAGGGCAACGTGAAACTTGAGACTTTCAAGAGGTGAACTGAGGCAATAAGTGGCTAATTAAATTCAAACTCAAAAGCTCTGTGCTCACGCTTTTTCTTTTCTCACTCTATCACACTGTCCACCCAGACTGTGCTCCAGTATATAAGAAAAACATTTCATCTTGAACAGCCAGTCAAACATCTGCAGCAAGCCTTGTGGAGCAGATAAAATCTACTCAGCTCTTCTTCGCTCTGCATACACATGCTGGTAGCATAATGGTCCAGCTACAAAGGATGATGAGAAAGTCACCTACCACCATTCCCAAAATTAATGATATGACAAGCCAGGAGATATCTAATACCTGTCATGAAATGGGAAAACAAGTCTCTTCCTTAGCAGAATACTGATAAACTTGGATAAACTTGCAGTGAGGTGCATTAACAGCTTCCCATTAACATTACTTTATATTAGTTCTTCACTTAATTTCCATAGTGGCAGATTGAAGTCCCTCATAAGCAATCATTCAAGTGTACCAAGAAATTAAGTATTTTTCTGTGTCCCTTTCACATATATAAACATGTCCCACGAAAATAAAAAGCAATTATGTTAAGCCTTATAATTACCTATTTAAAGTGCTACCTAGAAGCCTCATTCAGTATTAGAATGGGCACTGTTGATTGGTGTCCAGAATTGATCAATGTGGCTAAAATTGAGACACAGGTCATGCTTCCATCACAGTAAATATTTACAGTGGTGACAATGAGGCCTGTAACATTTTGCCTAATACTAACTGAAAAATGCAGACTTTCAGTATTAGAAATGAAAGGTTAGGAATGATAACAGAATCTAGGTCATGTGCCAAAATACCAATACTATGTACAATTTAAATTCTAGGCTCCAAAAATGTATTGCGGGACAAAATTGGATATAAGACCACTGTTGTGAGTGTCCATAATTGAAATGGAGATAGAAGAATTGTGGCAAGCAGGTGCTTATGCTGCTGAACTATAATGAATGAAGTGGAAGACCTAGACTTGCCTCCAGAACTCACTGATATTTAGGGCTCCTCTGAAGACAGCCTCATTAAAGTGATCCTAATGAGCATTACATTACATAAATTTCTTTAAAATACAATTTACTTAATTTAAAAAAATAAAAAAATAAAGTGCTACCTAGAAATATTTAAACATCTCCAGAGATTTTAATATAGTATCTAAAAGGAGAAATTATCTTTAAGAATAAAAACTTGCTGGGGCAACCCACTTCAGGACTCCTCCTATCTCTCAGGAGCTATTCCTGTTCCCCATTCCATTTCTACAATAAATTTTCCTAAAAAACAAAATCTTGCTAGATAGTTAGAAAAAACTTTCACATCTAACTATGGTATAATGACGAAGTAAACCATAGTACAATAATATGATAAAAATGGATGTCATCATTAAAAATGACATATATTGAAGTCTTCAATAATATAGAAAATGTGAGGCCAGGGATGTAAGTCAGCAGTACGATGCCTGCTTGGCAAGTGCAAGGTACTAAGTTTGATTTCCAATTTAAAAAAAAAAAAGTATTATGTTATATAAAAAGTCAGGACATAATTATATTCACCAAGTAATTCAATTCTTTGACAATAAGATTTTCTAAATATAAATAAGCAACACAAAAGTCACAGTGCTTGTCTATATAGGATTATTCATAATTTTATCACCTGTTTGTTTTCCAAGATTTCTAAAAAAAGCTTACATTATTTCTACAATAAAAATTACTTTGAATGCATGAAATTGACTTTTTGAAAAAGACTTCAGAGCTTGAATTCTTTGTCTGACGAATAGTTTGCAAAGATTTCCTACCATTCTGCAGGTAATCTTTTCACTCAAGCACTTCTTGTGCTGTGCTGAGATGTGTGGTTTGATATAACCTCATCGGTCTACTTGGCTGCTATTGTTGCCTGTGCTTCTATATCCTCATCAAAAAATACTTGCTCAAAATTGGGCGTGGTGGCACACGCCTGTAATCCCATTACTCTCAAGGCTGAAGCAGAGGTTAACTTCTAGCTTGAGTCCAACCAGGGCTACATAGTAAAATCAAGGCCAGTCTGAACAGCACAGTGAAAACTTGTCTCAAAAAGGCAAAAAGAAAAAGAAAAATCCTTGCCCAGAACAATGTCATAGAGCATTTTTCCTGTTTTCTTCTTCTTTTTTTTAAATTCAGGGCTTTACAATCAAGAATTTAAACCATCTCAGGTTGACTTCTAAACAGGGCCATCCAGTTTCTTATCCTTGCTCAAGAAAGGTACCTTTCTCAAAAATCATTTGGCTGTAAGGATATGAGTTTGCTGGTAAATGCTCAACATGCATGAAAAGCACTGTATCATAAAATGTCAGTGGCATAAAGAAATTTTGAGGTTCCTTCATATTCCCAGAGGCAAAAGCTTAATTTACAGTCTTTACTAGCGTCACAGAGATGTTCTTCAGTACTCAAAAACAACAATTGTATCTGCAACTGACATTTTATGAGGACAGAGTACACACCTGGCACTGTGCTAAGAAATTGACTCCAAAACCTTACCAAAGTACTACTGTTATACCTCCTTTATAAATCAAAGCTTAAAAGAATTACATCTATTCAGTACGCTGTCAACATTTCCATCACAATCTCTCAATTGTAACATGCTTGGCCATCCCCCTTTATTCTAAAACTATTTCATAGATCACTCAATATTCACTTATAAATACTGAATATCCACCTGTATAAGACAGATCCCTGAGATCAGTGGTCTAAGCACCACCCTGACAAGCACAGGACCCCAGTTCAATCCAAGGCACCACATGCTGTGCAGGCCCTAGAATCCCAGGTATGTCATGCCAGCCCTCAAACTAGGTATGGTGGTACACGTATATAATCCCAGCACTGGGAGGCTGAGGCAGGAGGATTGCTACAACTCCAAGCTACATAGCAAGACCCTATAAGAAAATAAATAAGTAAACAAAAATATTTTTTAAAAGATTCCTATCTTGTACTACTCAACCACTACCCTTCTCTTTAACAACAACAATAGCATAATATTCTATGGCTCATGGAGTCTCAATACATTTTAAGAAATAATGTGAAAAAAGGCAACATTAAATTAATTTATCTCCACATATATTGACCATTTTCTGGGTAAAAACCTTGTTAAAATGATGAAAGAGAGCTCTTTTCCATCTTGCAAGATGGCAGGTGAAAAAACTAAGAAACCAGACACCAAAAAGAAACCCAAAGCCAAAAAGGCTTCTGCTGGTAATACTGGTAAAAAGGCTAAGGAGAAGGCAAAAAAGTCCAAGAAGGGGCAGCCCCGCTGCTATGTATTCCAGAAGGGCTTTGCACAAGAGAAAGTACACAGCTGCTAAATCAGAGGTTGAGAAGAAAAAGGAGAAAGTTCTTGCTATGACCACAAAACCAGTCGGTAGGGACAAGAATGGAGGTTCCCAGGTGGTTAAGCTTCGAAAAATGCCTAGATACTACTTTACTGAAGATGTGCCCTGAAAGCTCTTGAGCCACAGCAAGAAACCCTTCAGTCAGCATTTGAGGAAACTTCAAGCTACCATCACTCCCAGCACCATCTTGATTATCCTCACCGGGCATCACAGAGGCAAGAAACTGGTCTTCCTGAAGCAGTTGGCCAGTGGCTTGCTACTTGTGACTGGGCCTCTTAGCCTTAATCAAATTCCTCTACAAAGAACACACCTCTACAAAAATTGGCATCAGCAAAGTGAAAATCCCCAAGCACCTCACTTCAAGAAGAACCTGCAGAAGCCCAGACACCAGAAGGGTGAGATTTTCAACACTGAGAAAGAGAGATACCAGATTCCACAGCAGCGCAAGGTGGAACAGAAAGTGGAAGACTCATGAATTTTAGCAAAAATCAAAGCTGTTCCTCAATTCCGGGGCTACCTGTAATCTGTTTTTGCTTTGATAAATGGAATTTATCCTCATAAATCAGTGTTGTAAATTTCTTACTAAGAACCTAATTAAATATCTGATACATTTTAAAAAATAAAATGATGAAAGATAAATGGTAAATGGTAAATAAAAGATGGTCTCTGTTCCCAAGGAGTCCATAATTTAATGAGGGAAACAAATAAAAAAGTTACTTTCAGAATATAAAAAATGATGAGAATTAAATAAGATAATAAATGGTTGAAAAAGATGTATTTTTATACAATGGAGTATTATTCAGCTATAAAGAATGATACACTTGAAGCATTTATACTTAAGTGGATGCCACTTGAAGATATACTCATAAGTGAAATAAACCAGAACCACATGTGTAAATATCATATAGTCTCCCTAGTAAAAGAACTCAAAAGAATCAATACAAGTAAGATAATAAAGAGATAAAAAGAGAAAAGTTTCTACTCTCCTAATAACAGAGAAAGTAAAAGAACAAACCATGCTACAATGGGAACAATAAAAACTACATGCAGTCTAAAAGTCAAAATGCCCAAGAGGCATGAAACATATCATGTAGATGGACAAAGTATGAAATCAGGCTGAAAGATGGTTTACATCAAATTATGAATGTTGACGTGGAGCTAAGTACATCTAAGAGAAGAGGAGCAATCCCTGCAGACTGGGAAAGAACAGAATATGTGCAGTCTATGAGCTCAAGATAGAATTCTAGCCTTAGCGTAAAACACTGGTTGGGAGAAACAAAGCCAGGAAACAGGAAACGATGCTAAGAGTCTCTGTTTGTGATCCAAATAATAGGGACTGAAAGTCTAAAGTAGCACTATCACCAGGGAAGGGAAAAAGAGGAATCCCATATGACAGAAACTCAACCATTAGAATGGACATTCCAAACAATTACTAGGGTACACAATAAGTAGAATAATTTGAGGACTGCTAAACTTTCAAAACAGTACAATGGTAACACACTCAACAGGAAACACGGTGGTCTTAGGACTCTTTATAACATTCAGGACACATATGCAGCTTTCAATTAGACGCTAAAACTCAGAATTCAAGAATGGAAGTCTACCTGCAAAAATCACATGCGCATTTTTGTTTTTTTAAAAGCACATTTTGATAACATGACAGGCACTAGATGTCTACCTTTTTAAAGGCAGTTCCATTAAGGGTTTTTTTGTTTTTAAACTTTTTTTTAATCCATTTTGTGCAATATGCCATGTAGAATATTTATCTTGAAATTCAAGGCCACACAAACAATGTTTGGGGTAAAAGAGAAAAACAGCCATGCCAGCTAATCATGTCAAATCTACTGCCTGTCAGACTGTTGATATATACCTTCTGTAAATAACTTTTTTGGAGAAGGAAATAAAATCAGCTGGAGCTGAACCCTTACAACATTTCAAATAGGCCAAAAACTTCCTCTTAAATCCCCACCATACATCCTCAAAGAACTTTTTAATCCATGTTGATATTGACCTTCTTTTACAATTTTTAGTTTAATAACCTCTTTGTTCATAACAAATCATTGTCTTAATGTATAACTAATTTCCTAATTTTCCTAAACCAAAACTTCTCCAGCTGCCCAGTATTCCTCCCCAATGTAATTATTAAGCAAAATCAACATGCTTCTGTGCCATATCCCTAAAGTAATGGTACTTAGCATTTAACGTGAAAGTTATTTTGATGAGCATAAGTTACAATACTACAAGACTTTGTTCAACAGATGTTTCTCCTGTTTCCAGAGGTGGCTGAAAGCTAGCAGAGGGTTCCAAATCCTGACTGCCTCTGGCCATGCCCTGTCTGCCCTCCAGCTAACTAGGGAGTTGGTCTGGAGGTGGGAGGTGTGGAAGAACAATGTTGAAATCAGAAGGCTACTGCAAAGTTACAAAACACATGTTCTTCTTTCTGCCACCCATGCACCGCCCCAAGAAACATAGTAAAATGAGAGGCTGAGGCCCATTTCCTCAAGACCAAGCCCTGGTACAGAACAGCCTCACTGGGACAGGGCCAGTCTTACTGTGACACTGATGAATGGCACACTTTTAACACATTTTCTTTGGGCCGAGTAGCAAAGTAATGAGCTGGCGGCAAAATGAAAGAGTAGCTGAATAAATTAAATCTGACATTTTCTATCTCATCCAATTCTTGTCTTTCAAATGAATAACAACCATATCTAAGCTGAAAGATAACCAGGGACAAACTAGAGGTGTGGTATTTAATGCCAGCTGACACAGCCTTTGGTAGGTACCACTCTTGTCATTGTAGGGTGGTGAGAGTTCCACATTCATGAGTGCACTGGACCCTCTGGGGACAACTGAAGGCAATGGCTGCAACACCAAATTCCAGGGTGTACTCTGGCTCCTCAGGCCCTCAGGAGAGCTGTGGAATGCTAGCTTACCTCCTCTGCCTCAGCTTCCTCCCTGTAAATCAGCCTTATATGAGTCTCTGAGGATTGAAACTGTCTGCATGTAAAAGCACACATACCAGAGCCCAGAAGGTACACTGTCAGGACTCAGTGGCCCTGTAAGGTAAAGGCTGGCTATTTTTTCTCTGCATCTCAAAGGTGCTGCATTTAAGGGAAAATACCACACACACACACACACACACACACACACACACACACACACACACACAAGCATTCTAAGGATAAATAATGGCTGAGCAAGTCAGAAAATTAATTAATCAAATTTCAATGTGCCAGTACTGTGACATATGAGCAAGAGAATGAGAAGATTGGAACTCATACATCTGGGATGCAGAGCCTGAGCTGAGACTCAGACCCAGGCCATCAGAGGCAAGCTTGTGACCCAGTTCTCCACTTCCACATGTGGCAGAGGTACAGCACAGAAGATACCTGCCTGAGCCTGTCTATTCATGCACACAATGGACCACATGGGGATCATGAGGCTGTGCATGTGGGCACATGGTAAGTACTGGTGTGAGCTTTCAAGCCAAAATCCACAATATCCTAACAGACAGAGTTGGAGGTGAGAGATAACAACTAATAACTGAGTTCCAGGTACCGAGTCTGGTATGCCTCATTTTATCTTATTAGACAAAAATGAGTCTGGTTTCTGAGTGGGTAAGAGCTGCTCCTGGTTGTGCTGCTCCCTCTGCGGCTACCTAGGATATCTCCATTGTTGCCAGTCTCACCTGTAACATCTTCACCTCCGGAAGTTTGGTGCCAACAATATGAGTACTGCCCCTCTCCTACCTACAGAGGCATTCTGATGAGACCAACAGTGAAACATTCCTGCAGCCCACATTTCCAACCTTGTAAATAGTTGTTCTATATCTTCTAAATCCATCTCTAGCCACCACTACACTTTTCTTATATGACTAGCTCTGTCTTGAACATCACTGTTGTGGTGATTCAAATAACACATGCTAAAGCCTTCAAATTCGGAAGTCCTTGGGTTTGTTCAGTTTTCCTAATTCCACTAAAACTCTCTCCCAAATTCAATGGTTAAAGTGATTGAAATGGCTGAAATGTTAAGAGCACTGCTGGACACCTCACGAACACTGCATTTTTACAATGACCAAGAGTCACAATGATACACTTAAGTGTAGTCAGTCAGGACCAGTCATTAGTCATGTGAACACTTTCTCACACCAGCCTTCTGTAGACAGACATTTCCTAGGTAACCTGGATCCACAGAGCCCCTGACAAATGGCCAAAGCCAACACACCATGCTGAAAATTCTATAGTCTAGTACAGGTATTCTGGAATGGCTTCCAAGGACAAGTTGGCCCTAAAGAAGAAGGGATACTATTTGTATGCAGAGTGAGGAGACAAACCCTGAATATTCTAAAGAGGGCTTTCCACTTTGTTTTATCAAAGGAGGTGCCATTTATTCCCCTAAAATACATCCCCTTCCTCTCAGATACTATTGATTTTAAGTAACCTCAATCTCTTTTTGTGTGTGTGTGTGTGTATTTTTTAGGGAAGGGTCTAAAGAGTGTTCAGAGTCTCACTACTAGATCAGATTCATAGTGATCTGCCTGCTTACAGCTTCCATAGAGCTGGGATTACAGGTGTGCACCACCACGCCCAGTCTCAATTGCCATCTCAGCGCACCCCAGGGGTGGGACCGGCACAGCAGGCCTGGGGATTGAACCTCTGGCCCCTGCAGCAGCTTGTAGGTGCTTTAATATGCTGAGCTATTTGGCCAGTCCTCAATCTGTTTTGTTTTTTTTTTTAAATGATAGCCACAAAAGCCACCTTTCTCTTAGATCTCTAACTCCTGGCCTCTAGAGCTATGAGAAATGAATATCTGTTGCACAGACCACCAAGGATATGGCACTTTGCATCAGTCACACCAGTAGCACACTGCATACAACAAAATGAGCTTCACCATACAAAATGTTAAGTTCCTCACAATAACATATCTCCTACTGCAGGTTATGGTCAAAGCTGTTGGAAAGCTGTGGATATAACCATGACAGGTTAGGAGTTCTCTGCAGGGCTCAATAAATTTTTGCAGTAGTCATGGGTGTCCCACTTTGCAGCTTGCATGAACTGCATTGAGAGAAGGAGGAGTCTTGAGCTCCCTATATATATTTATATATAAAATAATGCATACAAGTTACAAAGCTTCCTTTCTAGCATATTTTTAGTATATCTTTTTTTAAAAGGGCAAACAGATCATGTGCTATGGATTGGATATGTCTGTGAGTGGATCTTAACCCCTCTTGTGGAAGTGAAAGAAGATATCAACAGAGCCATCTGATTTTTAAAAATGCATGTGAATGAGCATTTGGCCAACTCTGGTATTCCCACAAGGAGCAAAGTGAAGACTAAAGAAATAAGGAGGTCACAAAGAAAAAGAGACTGAGAATAAAGTCTCACCCCTAACTCCTTGTCCTGGCCTCTGCTCAGAAAACCATGTCACACCCTGAGCAAGCCCCACATCTCAGGCCCCATGGCTCACATGGCCTTTTCTTTCTTTTTTTTTTTTTTTTTTTTTTTTTGTTGTTGTTGTTGTTGCAGTTGCAGAACCAGGGATTGAACTCAGGCCCTTGCACTTGCCAGGGAACGCTTATTCCACTGAGCCGTCTCCCTGGCCCCTTCACATGGCCTTTTCCAGTTCTTCTGATGTGCAGAATCTACAATACTGAGTGAACACCTGACCAGTTCACCTTTTCTTGAATTATCAGAAATATAGTACTGATACAAAGACACCTACATTTTGGTCATCTAAGTCACATGTAGCAATAAATAAATACCTGCGGCACACCACAGAGATAAACTCTTTTTAAAGAAAATTGGTCAGTTAAACATTAGAGTCAGACATAGCCAAAAATAAAAGTTCCCCATCTGTTCCCACCTGACCATGAAATCCTGCTGAGAAAACATCTTTTTATAACCTTAGCTGGTTACTTTGCTGCACAAATTTTCAATGATAGCCACTATGAGTTTAAAGATGTTCAAGTCTTCAAGCTGAAAAGCTGTACAGCATCAAGGGACTGGGGGGAGGGGGGACCAACTAGCTGCTTGACAGGTACAAAGTAGATGAGAATGCTAACATTCCCAAGTTCCTATTATTGCAGCACTAGGCCAGGCAGCTGATACACATTTCTGATAATCCTTCAGCTAGCCAGACACTAATTCTTAATTTTATGGTTGGAAATAAGGCTTAGTAAAGTCAATATATTATTAAAGGTCACATTTAATAAATAGAAGATCCAGGCTGCAAAGCCAGCTCTTCCTGAGTCCAAAGGTCACAGTCCATATATTCCTCTGCCAAAGCCAAGTGTCCTTATGTCCCCTTTCTTCGCATTCAGCTCTTGTCCAAGATCATTTGACTACCCTAAAAATGACATGCATACTCATCAGAAAGAAAGCTGGATATTTCTTCACTTTGGTCTAATTCTTACAATCAAACAGCAAGTAGACAAGTGTTAATACTCACATTCTCGTAAAGAAACAATACCAGAGAAAAACAAGGCAATTCTATTTAACATGCATTTATTAATCCTCAATGAGCCACACTTTGTGCTGTGCTGGTGCGATAGATAAATAGACAGACAGACAGACAGACAGACAGACAGACAGACAGACAGACAGACAGACAGACAGATCCAACCCAATTCAAGCTGCCCAACTTTCACACAGCAGCTTATGAACACAGAAACAAATCTTCAGTATGTAGTGTCATAAGCACTGTTATGTATGTCTAGGGAAACCCTCCAACAAGAAGGAAGCATTCTGCTACCTACAGGTGTCCAGGATGCCACGGGGTAGAGAGAGGCCAGTGCACAAGCAGGAAGCTGGATGGGGCAGTCCTGTCCTGGAGACAAGGGCACCCCGGCATGCCAAGACACCTGGCCTTCATTCCTGTGTCCAATAAGAAGCTCCAAAACTATGTGCACAGAAAATGCAACAGGCAAGTAGCTGCTTTAGTAAGATCACTTTATGATGCACAGGGACTAGACTACAAAGGTGAGAGCTGGAAGTAGGGAGATCCTTTAGGAGGCACTGTCATGCTCTAAACCAAAGTGACATGAAACGGAGCATGGCACTTTATATAGGAGATGGTGGCCCAGTGAATAGAACAGCAGACTCTGGTCCACTGCTGAAAACCATTCTCCACACTGTCCTGCAGAGCCTGAACCTTCAGGAAGTTGCCAAAGGCCCTTCCAATGCTACCTGGCATGTTCTATTTTTGTTCACCTATAACTTGAAAAATTAATATTTTCCCATAACTAGTAAACCCACTAATCTATTTGAGATTCTGACTTACTGATAGTTTTTCTTCACCTCATTATTTTCCACATGCGATTTTTCCCCAAGAACATATTTTAATAGGAGGTACCTATTATGTTGTACTACACAGCATTTATCTCTTCAACACAGAAGTAATAGAAAATCCAAAGTTCCCCTTCATTTCTGCTGGGTTTTATTCAGTTCTTTCTGTCTATTTCTGTACAAACAAAAGGGAATGTATAAATTGCAATGGAAATAAATTATACCCTTTTATTGAAGAACACCCACCAGGATTCTTTCTGACAGAACAATTCATATGTGTATCATCCCTTCTCCCCCACCCAGGTGAAAAGTGAAATATATCAAATTAAAATGCTCAAAGTAATCATATACACAGTGCAGAGGTAGGGACAGCATGCTGGAATGGAAAACCCAAAGAAAAAGTACGTATTTTCCAGGAATGTAGAAATCGTGTCCTTCATCTTGGGTTAGCATTCATACTGTAACTCTTTATGCTTCACTGTATGAAGCTAAGGGACAAAAATTCAAATGCGAGTCTGCATGTGCTGCATAGTAGGAACAAAGCACAACAGGTGTAGCGTTCAACTCACAGCCTCTACTCATCATCTACTCATCCACATTATAGGAAATGCAGTCACATCTTACCACTACTCAGATGCCAAAATGTAGTAAAATAAAGAATTCTCATGTTCAATACTACTTTACAATTTAAACTAAAAAAAAAAAAAAGGACATACATAGATTAAAACACCCAGGATGTTAAGGCACAGTAAGAAATGTATATCACATTCACAAAATTCCTCCACTGTGGATGGAGTGGAGCTTTGTTTCTGGACCCATGTGGTCCTCATCTGCAGCTCTGAGTGTGGCCTTCCTGTCCAGAGCCCACAGCTTCAGCTACATCAAATCTGCCAGGCAGCCTTACCATATCTTTTCCCTAAACCTACAACTAAAGAGATATACCTGTATCATCATGCATGAGTTTTCATACATGTAAGCTTATAAGCCAAGAAATCTCAGAGGACCAAGTATCATGACATTGACTTGGCCAATCCTGCCGCCCACAGCAGCAGAGCCATAGAAGGATGGAGAAATTCCTCTGCAGGTGACGAGGCCAGCAACAGTAGTGACTCTAGGCCCGTGATGGCTGCCTTTTAGAGCTTGTGATGATAACAGGAGGCTGTGGCACATCTGGCACTGGTTTACCATCACTGTTTTAAGCATTGTATTTACCAACTAAACATATAATAACAAAGGTGCAGAGAGGCTGTTGTGTAATGAGACCCTGTACCAGATAGATAGATAGATAGATAGATAGATAGATAGATAGATAGATAGATAGATAGATAGATACACACACACACACACACAAACAGAGCGATAAAGACACTGGGAGCATTTGGGTAACAAAAGCAGTGATGACTCACACATGCAAATCCAGATCTCCCCTCTTCCAAATAGAAATAGAAAAGACCTATATGAGGCCTGTATTTAATATACCTCACCAATGCTTTCTTCTTGTTAAAGCCTGCTTCTCAGATCTGGTGCACACCTCTAGGGTACATAAGAAGGACAGACTCTCAGGTCCTGGGCCAGAGACACTGATTCAATAGGTCCAGAATGATATCTAAAACTAGCTCCATAAATTCTAAAGATTTTCTTGCAAAATGTAAGCATTGTCCCTGAGGACTAAGTCTTCTTTGAACAAAATAATGAAATCCATATCTAGCTAAGTATTTGGGAGAAATAGGAAGGAATGGAGAGGGAAGCTTTAGCCCAGTTTCCCAAGTGTAAAACACAGGAAAGGAAATGTTACCATCATTACTGTCCTTAATGCTCACAACCAGCCTGCTGCAGTCTAAATGTGAGACTCTGCTCAAAATTCATGAGTTGAAACCTAACCCACCATTGGAATGCTTTAGAAGGTAGAGCTCTTAAGAGTGACTAGGTCATGACAGTGAAGGTGTCCAGGATGCCCTTAGAGAAGAGGCCCAAGGGAAATCTGTTGACCCCTTCTGTCATCCTAGAAGGCAAGTGGAGGGTCTGAAAACTCAGGAGAGACTGGCACAACACTGGAGTAGAGGGAAAAAGGGAAAGCCTACCAAAGAACAAAAGCACTGTGACCCAGGTTCAATACCACATGCCATGCTGGTCCTGCACTGATCCAGTCACCAAAACCAGGCATGGTGGTGCACGCCTATAATCCTAGCTCTGGGGAGCCTGAGATGAAGATCACTATGAGTCTAAGCTGTGTAATGAGACCCTGTACCAGATTAGGTAGGTAGGTAGGTAGGTAGGGTAACAACAGCAGTGATGATCACATGCAAATCCAGATCTCCCCTCATCCAAATCAATATTCAGAGATAAAAGACAGGATGGCAACATAGTGTTCTACCTAAAGAACCAAAATATCTAAAACCCCTATAGTACCTTGTTGGAGGGTATGAGGTGAGAGTAGAAGGTAGCAAACCTTGGCTTCTTCATGGAACCATGCTTACCAGCGCTTACCAATCCAAGGTAACCCAAACTGTCTGTCCCCAGATCCTTATGCCTGCCTGCCTCCCTCCTTCTTTTTCTCCTTCCCTTTCTGAAAAGAGGTGATCAATACCTCCCATGCTACATCTCCCTCCAGGACAAGTTTCTACTATTCTGCCTAGCAGAAAGGGCTAGCACTACACTGCCTGGCCTCTCTGGTCAGCTATATCTCTTACTAGGGACCAACTCATAGATTCTAGAGTTCTGGAGAACACAGGCTGTACCCAAGAACACCAGAAGCACAGGATGTTCGTGTCTTTGCAAACCTTCATCTATAGTGACCACGCCCCACCCACTTAGCTCTACAGCAAGCTCACAGGCAAATCCCTTCCTTCTTGGTCTTACCAGCACAGCTCACAGCTTAGCAGAGAGATTCCCCTAATGACTCAGCCTCGTGGCCCTCCTAGATCCCCCATGCACCCTCTCTGAGCCAAACAATCTATGGAACTATACTCATCTCATATCCTACCTGCTTTACATATAAAACCAAGATCTTAAAAAGACTGGCAACTTCACTGCTTTCTTCTTCTCTTCACAATACAATTCAGGGTCACTCAGAAAGCATCATATAGTATCAGATCAGTATTCTTCAACCCAAGGAGTGGATATCACTGCTACTCTTTAGGTATAACCCATCTAACCCTATATGGATGGATCTGCTGAGGAGAAAACAAAACACAAAGTTGTCTCAGGTGCTTAAGAAAAAAGTAAAATATTAAATTTTCTACAAAGGGGGAAAAAAACTTTTCTCAGCAGAGATATATTATCTCCTGTTTCCTGAAGATGAACTTGAGGTTCATACCAAAAATTAAAATCTCTACCACTGCATCCACTTGGCTACATGGAACAGCACCTTCCCAGGGCCCTCCCTTGTGGAGCTCACTCACCTCTCTGGCAGGGACCTGGAGGCAAGGGGATTTGGTGGTCTCTGCTGGAGGAGTTGGATCGCACTCCCCAGCACAGGAAGAGTGTAGCTTCCCAAATAGTTCCTCCACCCTCTGCCAGGCTTTCTGCTCCAGCTCTCTAGATCCTGGACCAGACACATGGTCAGCAGAAGCACAAAGGCTGTAACATGCATCTGCTCCCAGCCTCCATCATCATGAAGGCCAACGAGTGAGAAAGTGACACAGAATCCATCCCTAGGGCTCAGTCAGCCTCTGGGATTCCCCAACCGCCCTTCATGTCTATTCTCCCTCCCAATAACCTGCCCAATCATCTGTCTTTGACCTTCAGTACCCAGCAGCAGACAATGAAACAACCACTCCATTGAGCCCAAGCAGCCAACCCTGATGGGTATGTTAGCCTGAGTCCCCTAAACAGGTGTGTGTG
>PVKA01009473.1:36534-68346 GCA_004027165.1 Ctenomys sociabilis | reverse complement strand
ACAAAAAAAAAAAAAAAAAAAAAAAAAAAAAAAAAAAAAAAAAAAAAAAAAAAAAAAAAAAACACTGACAGAGAAAAGCTCCAGACCTGATGGATTTATAGCTGACTTTTACAAGAAATTTAGAGAAGACTTAACCCCAATAGTTCTGAAAATTATTCAGTGAAATTGAAAAGAAAGTAATATTCCCAAAAATCATTCATGGAGCCAAGTATTATACTGATATCAAAACCAGAGAAAGATTAAAACAAAAAAAGAGCATTATGGCCAATCTCCTCCATGAATATACACACAAAAATCCTCAAAAAATACTAGCAAATAGAATACAGCAAAATATGAAGAAGATTATACACTGTACCCAGATGCAAGGATGGTTCAACATACAAATCTATAAGTGTAATACACTATATTGACAGAGTAAAAGCAAAAAAAACCACACGATCATATCAAACAATGCATAAATGGCTCTTTAAAAATCTATTTATTTATTTTTTAGTTTTTTTATGAATTTAGGACAGGGTCTACAGGGTGTACATGTTGTATAGGGTCTCACTATGCAGATTGGAATCATATTGATTCTCCAATTTTCCCTCTACGAAGCTCTGGGATTACAGGCCTGCACCACCATGCCCAGGCTCAAGCAAGGTTGTAGTAATTCCAGGAGCAGGGCGGGCATGGCACAACAGGGATCAAACCCTGGACTCTGTGCTCTGCTAAAGGATGTGCTTTAGACCTCTGAGCTATCTGGCTGGCCCTCAGAAATGGCTTTTGACAAATTCCAACATTCACTGATGACCAAAGCCCTACAGAAAATTGGAATAGATGCACTATACCCCAATCTGATAAAAGCCATCTATGACAAAACAACAGCCAATATAATTCTAATGATTGCAAACTGAAAGCTTTTATTTTCAAATCATGTACAAGATAAGAATGTCCTTTGTTCACTGCTGTTAAGTATAGTTCTGGAATCTTTAGCTAGAGTCATTAGACAAGGAAGTGAAATAAAAGAAATAAGAATAGGTAAAGGAGAAATTAAGCTATCATTATTTGTAGATGACTTGATGCTCTACTTAGAAGACCCAAGAAACTCCTAGAATTAATAAACCAATTTAGTAGCACAGTAGGATACAAAATCAATACCCAAAAATCAATAGCAGTCCTTTACACAGATAACAAACTCACTCAGAGAGTAATTAGAGAAATAATACATTTCAGAATGGTATCCAAAAAAGAAAGAAAGAAAGAAATACTTAGGAATTAATCTAACAAAGGAAGTAAAATGACTATGCAATGAAAATTGCAATACTCTGACTAAAGTCAAAGTGGATTAAACATCTAAACATTAAAACAGAAACAATAAATCTCCTGGAAGAAAAATTGGTGGAAATCTTGATAGGGATAGGCAGACAGTTCATTAACTAAAAGCAACCTACATGAGGAATACTGTAAATAATTAACAACTGGGATCTCATCTTATTGAGAAATTTCTGCATGTCACAAGGAATCACCAGCAGAGTGAAAAGACAACCCATAAATTGGTAAAAAATCATAACCAAAATAACTCAGACAAAGGTCTTCTCTAGGGCTGGCCAAATAGCTCAGTGGATTATAGCACCTGAAAGCAGGCACAGGGCCTGGGGTTTCAATTCCCAGGCCTGCCATGCCAGCCTCGTCCCTGGGTTGCACTGAGATGCTGAATGAGACTGGGTGTGATGGTGCATGCTGTAATCCTAGCTCTTGGGAAGCTGTAAACAGGTGGATCACTATGAGTCTGATCTAGTAGTGAAACTCTGGACACCCTGTAGACCCTTCCCTAAACTACAAAAAAGGGGAAAAAAAGGCCTCTGGAATATATAAAGAACTAAAAAAATTTGACCCCCAAAATTTAAGGGCCCAATTAAAAATGGGCAACTGAGATGAATATGCACTTCTCAGAAGAAGAAATACAGGTGGCAAATAAATACATGAAAAAATGTTTTGCAGCCAGGCATGGTGGCGCATGCCTGTAATCCCAGCACTCGGGAGGCTGAGGCAGGAGGATTGTTGTGAGTTCGAGACCAGCCTGAGCTACAAAATGAGCTTAAGGCCAGCCTGAACTGCATAGTGAGACCCTGTCTCAAAAAGACAAAAAAAAAAAAAATGTTTTGCACCACTGGCCATTTGATAAATGCAAATTAAAGCAACATTAAGATCATATCTCACCATAGAAAGAGAGGCTATCATAAAGAAATCAGCTAACAGTAAGTGCTGGATAGGCTGTGGGCCAAAAGGTACCCCTCTCCACTGCTGATGGGAGTGTTTACTGGTATAACCACTATGGAAATCAATCTGGAGACTCCTCAAAATCTAGGACTGGAAATCCCATTCAAATCAGCTATTTCCCTTTAGGATATTTTCCCAAAAGAACTGAAAACATCGTACCACAGTGATATATATGCACCCGTGTTTATAGCAGCACAGTTTTCCATGGCCAAATCTTGGAGACAAGCAAAGTGCCCATCACCCGAGGAATGGATGAAAAAGATGTGGTATCTTTATATAATGGATTATTACTCTACTATAAGGAGACAAACTCAAGTCCTTTATAGATAAGTGGATGCAACTACAGGCTATTATATTTTTTTCAGCCTATATTTTTTTAAGTCAAATAAATCAGACCCACGTGTGTAAATATTATATTGTCTCTCTATTGTAAGAACCAGAAAGAAATAAGTCTGGTAAAATACAATCGATACAGTAAAACAGAAACTGAAGTTAAGGATTAAACAATGAAGATGAGAGAAATAAGAAAAGATAGGAAAAAAGAAAGGGGAAAAAACATGCAAATATAACAGGATGGTTGAGACAACTGTAAAAATCACTTCCAACATTTTTTTTGAAAATAGCAGTTAATGTGCAGAATTTTCACCTATGTGTAGAAATTTCAACTCTATGCTGATATCTGCCATATACAAAAACAACATTGAGGACAGCTATGTGTAATAGGAAAACCACACTTGAATACCTATTATCTTTTTTCTTTAGAGGTGTACTGTTTCCAATGTCTTATCAATTATTTTACTCTCATTACATTTTTTAAAAAAAATGTAAAATGAAGAAAAAAGACAATGAAAGCAATTAAGGCTTCTTGAAAGCCAGTGGTAATATTCAATTATTTGTCCAAACTTGCATAACTATACCTGTTAGTCAGAGCAACAGATTTGGCAATAAAAGTAGACAATAAAACAATCATTGTTAGCTATTCTTGTTTTGAAAATCTGTAATATATGTATGTTTGTATGTTACTGTTTCTGTCTTTGTTTCTATTTTTGCTTGTGTTTTTACAATTCAAAATTAAATAAAATTAAATTAAAAGTACAAAGGAAATTAATTATATGAGATTCAAAGGTTATAAAAATAAAGCAGACAAAATTCCTTAGGAAAATTCGAAACAAAAGTTAATCAAGAAAAATCTCATTTCTCATCTCTGAGCTATAATTAACAAATAAAACTCAAGTACAATGCGATGATTTGATATATGTACACACTGTGAAGCATTTAACATAATTAAGCTAATTGACATATCTGAAAATTTCTTTTCTTAGGAAATTGTAAGTATACAATACAGTGATAATAATTTTGACCATGGTATTATACATTATATCTTAAGATACTATCTATCCTACAAGTGAAATTTTCAATCTTTAAAGGATTTCTGTCTGTGAAGACTTTGTGACCTATATGTTTTCCTTTTGGAATCCAAGTATTTGTGTCTTGGGGTATTAATTTTATTTTACTTAGTGCAAGAATAATTCTTATTATTTTATTTTTAAACTTTATATATATGATATATTTTTATTTTAAAGTGGCTAATGATCTTCTAAATCCCCCATCCTCCACAAATTTACATATACACTTTAACAGTTCACTGTACTAATAAAAATTTGGAAGGTAATAGGCACCAATTTGAACACCTCGTAATTGTAGAGGCCAATAGTAACTTGTATTAATGTCATGATATCTCCGTAAATTTAGCACTAAAATATTTATACAAATTTTTCTGTTCCTGATATGTACATTTGGGGGGGGGGCTCTGTAATTCTAGTTCAATCCTCCTCTAGAGATCTAATTTTAACTGTTTTCCACAAAAACTGAGAATCAAATTAGGCAAAATCAAAGTAAATGTAAGGTCCATGTAAAAGTACATTTCTTATTTCCATTTTACTATTGTAATTTCATTGTCACACTCTTAACATAATTGAAAATTTTAACATCAATAAAATAGCATTTTTGACAAACCAAGTAAATTATACAGGGGTACTCATTAAAATTTATTTTTAAATAGAAGGATTTTTAAAAATCCAAATAGCACTACCCCTTGCCCATGTTTATATCACATACTCTTCACCCATTCATCCTATCAACAGACGTGGTATCCATCACTTGGCTACTGAGCAAAATGCTGTAATAAACATGGTGTGGGTATAGGTATTTCTTTGAAACAGTGATCTTGTTGGCTTTAGCTGTTCACTCACAAGAGAATTGCAGGACCATTCCTATTTAAGGAAAAGAAAAGAAGGGCTTGGTCTCCCCAGAATTCAAGGGTTTGTATAGTGGTGATAACTGGAACAGGGTTGGGCTACTAGTAGGAAGCAGGACCTATGAATCAGTGTAGCTCTTCAGAGGATGCTTCCCAGACAGGGATGGAAGAAAACCATTTCTGTGTGACATGTAGGCTCCTTCCTGTGGCTCCCACTAGTCACACACCTGAAGCAGGTGACAGTCGAATCTGGGCCCTGCATGCTTTGGATCACACCATCACCATGACCCAGAACATGGCATGGAAGCACGAATGTACTTGACAGGAAAGAGCTCAGGCTTAGGGCTCTCAAGATCATGTCCTCCTAAGTTAGCTGAAGCTGCTGCAAGGCAATTTTCCCTCCTGAGTCCTCCCGAGCAGGCCAGGGCTCTGCTGCACACAGCAAGCCTCTGGCTTGCACACTGCAAATGTGGCTGTTTCTTTAGTCAACCTGCGTGAGGAACTGCATATACAGCCTGTGGTCAGGTGAGCTTCATTTGGTTTGGATTAAAAACCAGAAGCAGGTATTACTTTTAGCATAATTTTAGAGGTGGAGGCCAAGTTTGCCCAACTAAAATATAGCATATTGTAATCTGGATAATTATAACTTAATAGCATTCGATGAATTCCTAATTAGAAATAATGAAAGGAAATCATGAAATATTAACAGGGGAAATTGAAATCATATAACCATGTGTATCTGTTATGGTTTGTGTCTAGGTATCCCTCCAAAGACTCATGCAGTGATAGGTGGCTTCTAGGGTTTGTGATTAATTCATGACCCAAACTGGGTTTATGGGTGTGGTGCCACACACACCCTGGGCTTGATATCTTGAATATAATATAAGGAAGGGAGAGAGGCCTTCTGGCTGCCGCAATGGTCGCTCCTCTCTTTGTGGCTCCTCCCTTTGCTTTTTTGCTGTTTTTTGCAGCCTTGGACTGCTGGACTGTGCCATGCGGCATTCTGTCTTGGAGCCAGCCAAGTATGGACAGAAAGCTCTACAAACTGGGACCTAAATAAACCTTTCCTTCCTTAGTTTTGGGTGTCAGGTATTTTGTCCCAACAATGAGACAAAAGTAACTGAAACCGTCATTTTGAGTTTACTTGAAAATCTGACAACCCATTTACCTGACAACTTTAAATGGAGACTTTGTCCAGTAATATGGAACCAGATGTGATACATGAAATAGTGCTTTCACCAAATCTCCATGTCCTAATCCTGGGGTCCTGTGTGGATGTTGCCAGCCATAGTTCATCAGCTAGAGTAGAAGCCTTCCTGATACCTCGTGTGATGGTTAGTGGTGACTGTCAAACAGAGTAGACGAAAAGCTGCCTAGGAGGTTGGTAAAGCACACTTTGGGATGTGTCTGCCATATTTATCCAGAGGCAGTTGTCACGAAGGCCACCAAACTGAGCAGAGGGACAATTGTCCTGGCATGGATGGCAGCATCTAGTAGGCCTGCTGCACAGCTGGATTAAGAGGGAAGAAGGAAGAAGTTGGCCTGTGGGTTTTATTTAAAGTTACATAATGCTGAGATGCTTGAGTCTTTTGCTATCGGCATTGCCTGTGGACATTGACTCTGGCTTGTTCAGCTTCTGTGCTACTTTGTCTGTGATTTCAGTTTTATCTAGAGAAATCTTTGCCCACACCAGGATCAAAGTGGTGCCCTCTGTCCCTCTCTCTCTCTTTCTCTCTCTTTCTCTCTCGCTTGCTCGCTCTGCATATGTGTGTGTGTGTGTGTGTGTGTGTGTGTGTGTGTGTGTGTGTGTGTATATGGCTTTATTTTTGAGCTTTCAGTCTTATTCCTTTGGTCTACATATAGCCTTTTATTTCTTCTAGGTCCATATTATTTGGGCTTCCATGGTTTTGCAGTATAATATTTTTAAAGACAGGTGAATTTTATTACACAAGAAGTGAATTTTTTTATGAAGAAAAATATAAAGAATTTAGGGTATTGGAGGCTTTTACCTATTGACAGGGACAATCCTTACAACATTTATAACTAGTAATTAATCTAATGACTTAGTAACCAAAATGAAACTTTGGCTCATGAAGGCAGAATTCGGGGTAACCTGTTTATTGTTAAGAAACCACCATAGTGGCTAATACATAGAAGCTTCATATCTATGAAATAAATAAAAACACTCCGGTAGGAAACCAAACAAAGGAAAATAAAACATAGCTGGAGAATAGCCCATAAACACAAAAAGTATGTCCACATTTAAAAGTTAAAAATACAAATTAAAACAGAAGTCTTAGATGATATATAAGCCTGGAAAACCTTAAGAAGCTTAAACACCTTTAACTATTAAAAAGTAATTTATTAATTCTCTTAAATGTGTTTGAGACTTTTTTTTGGTCATTTTTTGAGGCAAAGCCATTCTGTTATTAGGGCTCATCCTTTACAGATGAGCTGAAGGAATCCTAGGGATGCAGCATATTTTTAAATGACTAGTGTGTTGTCTTAGCTTTGTTCTCTTTGATTGTTACCAGCTTAATTACCCAGGGCTCTTGAGGTTCCATATACATTTCAGGGTTGTTTTCTCTATTTCTATAAAGAATGCCATTCTTATTTTTGGCAGGAATTGCACTAAATGTGCAAAACACTTTTGGTGCTACCCACATACTTCTAATCCATGATGGTCGGATATTTTTTCATTTATATGTGCTTTTTTCAATTTTTCAAAGCTGTTTTATGTTTTTCATTGTAGACATATTCCAACTGCTTGCTTAAATTTATCTCAAGGCATTTTATTTAAGTGAATCTTTAAAATAAGATTGTGTTCTTGATTTGAATTCCAGATAGCTCACTGTATTATATAGATAAGCTACTGATCTATGTATGTTGGGTTTCTGTCTTAGATTGTGATTATTTGGTTCTTCATTCCAATGATTTTTGGTGGAATCTTTAGAGATTTATATATAAGATTATGTTGTCTACAAATAGGAAGAATTCAATATAGGTTTTGCAATAGAGATGCCTTTCATTTTTTATCTTGTCCAGTATCTCTGGCTAGGACTTCTAGTACTTTGTCAAGTACCGAAAGGAAAGTAAGCATGCTTGTTCTGTTCCAGTTCTTAATGGGGAAGCTTCTAGCTTTCCTCACTCAGCATGATGTTAAATGTGAATTTTTCATGTCTGGTCTTCATTGTGTAGAGGTTCATTCTGCTACATCATTAAGAGGTTTATTCTGCTAATTCATTAAGAACTTTTATCATAAAGAGATGTTGGATCTATTAATTTTTTCTGCATTCATTAAAGTAATGTTTCTTTACTCCATCTTGACACTTCACGTGAAATAAATGTAGTATTCGTTGACAGAATTTCTCTTCAGTAAGCATATTACACTGTGTACATATTTTGTGATTAATGTCCATAAGTATAGCATGTGAAGAAAAAGTTATTGCTATGTTGCTCATGTGAAACTTGAAGCTGTAATCCTCCTGCCTCAGTCTGTGTGAGTGCTGGAATTACAAGTGTATACACCCAATCCTGGCTAATAAGTTGCTTCTTGTGAACACATGACCTCACTGCTAAAAGGAGTAAACATGTGGGCTGGGGAGATGGCTTAGGGGAATAGACAATTCTCTGGGAAGCTCAAGGGCCTGAGTTCAATCCCTGGTTCTGAAAAAAAAAATAATAATAATAAAAGGAGCAAGCCTATACAAAATAATATCACAACAGGTGACAGAAATCATAACTCCTTTCTCTGAAGATTGATTGTAGAGTACAATTTTCATGATTTAGAATGTGGTAGCTTGATCTTAAGTTTAAGTAGATGGGTAAATAACTTAAAGAATTCTCTTCTAGTTAGAGATTAAATTTATTCTATTACAAAGAAATTTCCTCTTTTTACCCATTAAAACCTGACAAGCATGTCATTACAAAATATTCACAGTATAACAGGAAATATAATAAGTATAAAATGTCATTAGCTCTTTTCTCACAATTTCGGAATCTAATTAAATAAAAAGTTACAAAGATGAAAACATGTATAACAAACGCATTTTAAAACCATGGAAATGTTTCAGGGTGATACCATAAGACTTCTATTATGTGAAAAAATGTTCAATAAGAAGGCTAAGGCAGTGCATGAGGGTCTTCTGGAAACTACAGTCTCTGTCTGTCAAGAGCCACGTGTAACCAGAAGCCCACGCTTCTGTTAAGTGGCTGAGCTTCCCGGGAGCCTCTGCTGGGTTCTCCTTTGAGGATGCTCTGGCATCACTGAGGGCTCCAGGAGGCCGAGGGATCTGTAGGTGCTGCAGTCAAAGGAGTGGATTTGGGGCGAAACCTCACCTCTCCGAGCTTGACGAATAGGTGTGTTCAAACAGAATAACAGGGACTGTGGTAGATGGTCAGCTTCAGGTCTAAGATTGGGGTCCTAGATACAGATATAGTCAACGTACCACCTCTATAACCAGGGTGCAGAAGAAGGGGATTCCTGCAGGCAGCACAGGGTTATACAAATCTCTGAAGCCCTGAAAGCCAGTGCCTTACTTTGGGACTATAGTAGAGAGGTGAATAAGTTTAATGATGCCATTAAGGTGAGCCCTCATCCGACCTAACTGATGTCCCCAAAGGAGAAAGTTGGGACACAAAGAGACAACACAGAGGCAGTTGCAGGTGTACAAATGGAGACTGAGTGAAGTGTGGGCAAAAGAGGCAGCTTCCAAGTCAGAATGGGAGATTTCAGAGGAAGGTGGCCTCCGTGCTTATTCCTGAACATTCAGCTCCTGGCTCATCAATAGAAAACCAATTTGTATTTATTATTATTAATGAGAAATAACATAGGATTCATTTTTTACATCTATAATAAATCTTACTACTGAAGCTATTCAGTGTGTAGTCATTTGTTACAGCAGTACTATTAGTCATTACAATATTTAGTGCAATATATCCCATATTTTGGCAGCATGGCACGAAGCTGCTGAATCTTATCTATACGTCCTATTTTGGAGAGTAATGTGGTTCCTCAAGGGGTTCAGAAAATTTGGAGAGGACTGTGGAGATAGCTTGGTGGTCTAAGTGCCTGTCTGGTAAGCCCAAGGACCCAGATTCAGTCCCTCTTGCCACATGCCCTGCTGCCGTGCCAGCCGCTGAAACCCAGCATGGTGATGTACACTTGTAATCCCAGTGCTGAGCAGGCCGAGACAGGAGGATGAGACCAAGCTGCAAAGTGAGGTCTTGTACCAATTAAATAAATAAACAAATAAATAAAAGACTAAAATTTTTTAAAAGGAGATTTGAAGATATCATATACTGTGGTGGAGCCCATATTCGGAGAAAAAAATGGACTTTGAACTTCCATGTTTCTGTTTCTATGCATTGCTTTTGTTACCTAATGATAAGGCAGTCTCAAAACTTGATAAGGCTGTGATAAATCTGTCTTAAAATCTCACTCTGTCTTCCTGAGAAAGAACTTTAAAAGTTACTTAGTCCTAACTGTATACAATTCATGTGAAAAATAGTGACTTATCAAGGAATTTGCAAAGTTTTAGTAGAAAAAGCATTACCAAGCATTTCTACATGTTAATTAGAGTAATTGTTTTTTAAATCTCAACTTTAAAATGAAAGCAGGTTGATAATACTTTAAATAATGAAATAATTTGTACCATATAACTGAGTAAATCACGAATAATCATTTCATTTTTGTAGAATATGGCATTTTATTATCCTGATAAATAATCACATGGATTTTCCCAAAAGCCAGCTAAAATACTAGATAAAATTTAGAAAACATCAATAGAAAATTAATTTGTTTTTATTGTCATTAATGAGTAATAGCATAGGAGTTCATTTTTTGCAGCTATAAGCTTTTTGTTTTGTGACTATTCCAGAGGACAGGCATCTTTATTGTTTTCTTCATAATATTTCCCCCAAGCCTAGAAATATGCATAATGCAGAATGCATTTTAATAATTACTAGTAGAACTAGTACAGGAATCACAAATGAAGCACATTGTCCTGATTAAAAATGCAAACAGCTGGGGGAGAAGGCTCATGCCTATGGTTCCTGCTCCATCTGGGGATGCTGAGGCAGGAGGAACACTTGAGCTTACCTATAGATTGGGCGGAGTGACTTATGTGCTATTTTGGTTTTGTTCCTTTTAAAACAAAAAATAAATAAATTTTAGGAGATCCTATCTCTAGGAAAAAGAAAACTGCAGGGAAATGAATAACATAAGAAGAATTTTGTGACAGCATCTGTCCTTTGTTCATTCTTTGGGACGATAGCACCACAGTCAAAATTTTAACATGTATTCTTACATATGTGCTCTGGGTCACTACTTCCTTCCTGAGCAGAGAAAATGGATAAACAAAGAAGTTACTGTTACTGCTGATCCATGAAAACAACTTTGGATTTGAGAGGAAGCTTGATCATAAACCCATGCCACCTATTAAAGGTATCTTGCTATTTTTAATTTAGGATTCACATTTGAAACTTGCTTATTTCCTCTGCACATATCTTTTTTTTAAATGAAGCAATTATTGGGGGCTTAATATTTCAATATATCTGTCATAGTCTTTTGGATTTGCATTAATAAACGTATGCTACAATAATTCCTAATTCTCAAGGGAAGGAGACTCATGAAAGTTTATAATTTCGAGCTTGTGGTGTAGGGATGGAACCACAGCCCCCTGCACCTACCTAAGCTTGTCTAAGTGGGTGCTTTAGACCACTAAGCTATCTCACTGGCCCCAAGCTCCATACTGTTGATCAAATAAATAAGTCCCTAAAGTTACTTTTGTTTTTTATGTAAGAAAATTGTATCATTTAAGCCTGAAAGTCATGAAAGGAGAACACAGCTGGGTGTGATGGCGCATGCCTGTAATCTCAGAATTTGGGAGGTTGAGGCAGAAAAATAAACACAAGTTTGAGGCTCCTTTGGATTATACAGTGAGTTAAATGTAATTCTGGACTACACAGCAAGACCCTGCCACAGGAAAAAAAGAAGAAAGAATCCTGAGTTAATAAAGACGTACTAGTTTTGGAGGAGGAATACAGTACCAGGAAAACCAAACCCTACCTGAATTTTGGTAGTGATAGTGAATCTCTTCCCTTAAGCATGCACTGAAAAGATGGAAAATATGGCTTCCCAGAAGATGATTCCAGGAAAGAATCATAGCATGTAAATTCTTAATTATTTATCCATTTAGTTTTAAGTTTCCTTCTGTTTTTGGTGGCCAGTTCAGCCCACCCTGGGGGCAGGGCTGGCATGGTATGTGGTGCTGGAGATTGAACTGCGATTTCTGCACTTAGCTTAAACTTGCCTAAGCAGGCGCTTTAGCCCGTAAATTAATATTTAGAAACTAATATTATTCTGACAAAATTGTCACTAATTGTATAAAAAAAGAAATAACAGTCTTTATAAGTTGACATTTTTCATGAGAAAAGAATGATTTGCCTCTTTTGAAGAGAAGAAAAAGCGCTACTTCTATACCTACCTGAAAGAGACTACATATTGGATTGCAGAAAGTTTGCCTGCCACTGGCTCAGGACGTATTGTGCTCCGAAAGCACCTGTCTTGAAGAGGACTATTATTAATTTCTAGGATCTCATTCATCAGTTAAATTGTGTAATTGTAATAGGCTTCAGAGGACTAGGTTATTTAAAATATCACATGATTTCAGCACAGGAAGACACTTACAAAAAATATCTCCTTTAACCTTTTTATTTTATAGCAGAACCAGTTGTGAAAAAGTGAAGTGTATATGCAGCTTAAAAGATTATATAAAAGAGTTATTTGAATGAGACACATTCGTGCAAATATTTCTTTATTTTAGCTTCCCATTTGGGGGGGATAAATGGGTTTTTACTTGTTCTGGTATAGAGAGGGCATTTTATAACTAAAAATGGAATTTATATTCACCTATTAAAAACAAATCTTACTAAAATCACAAGTTATGGCTTAAATTGTGCATTAATTTTATGAAAATTTGATTTCTTTGTTAAAACTGAAAAATATTATTTAAACATAGCCAAACTCATGCAACTGATTCAGTTGAATTCATAGTTTTGTTTAAAATTTCCATCTACATCTTACTAAAAGACACATATAGTATAGACAGCATTTATGTTTATATAAAGTACTCTAGTACTTTACTGTGTGAAACTCTACTAACAATGGTAGCTAAAACACTTACATTTGGATGGAAATAGCTCAGTATTTTTATACAACGCAGAGAATAATGTAAAACTGACAAAAGTTTGAGTCATTCAGCAGTGAATGAAATCAACACCTGTATTTTGTGTGGTCTCCAGTGTTTTAGCACTGCTATTCCCCATAAACAGATGTTTCTAAATGAATTAAAGACTACATATAATTATTTTCACACCACTACCTTATGCATTATGTAAATGAACTCTTGCATTACTTTTCTTTTCTGTGATTAGATGACTAAAATTAAAAGCATGAACTATTACTAATCAAGAGATTTCAAAATATCCTTTGGATAACATTAAGAGTCAGAGTATTTGCTCTGCTGTTTAAGATTTAGTTTTCCTTGCCTTTTCAACTTTGTAAACTGGAGACTTAGATTTTTACATTATTTACTTATTGTTTATGTATTTAGTACAGAGTCTACAGGGTCTCACGACACAGATTGGACTAATAGTAACCCTCCTGATTTCAGCCTCCCAAGCACTATAATTACAGGCACATGCCACCACACCCAAGGTCAATCACGACTCAGGATGCTCTGGGGTTGGGTCTGGTGAGGATTGAACCTGAGTCCCTGCATCTGTTTAAGCAGGCACTTTAATCCACTGAGCTATTTGGCTGGCCCCAGGATTTAGATTTTTTTGACAGCTTTTGTAATGTAAGCATTCAAGGTAAGTTTCTGCTTAAGCATCACTTTGATTATTGCTCATGAATTTTGAAGTTTATGTTTGCATTTTTGTTTAGCTTTAAACATTACTTTAAATTTTCCCTGATGCCTTTTGGATCTTTGTTTGACTTGTATAGGGAAATGTTTAATTTCTATGTGTTTGAGAATTTTCCAAACTTTCCCTAAACTACAAATTTAATTATATTCTGATCAAAGAATAGGTGTCATATTATTTCTTTTATAAAACTTGGCTTGAGAGGCAATTATGTGCTATAACAAGCTCGGTTGGTGAGAGCTCCTCATGTCCTTGGAGAAACCCCATATCCGGCCATTCCAGGTTGTGAAATTGCTATTTGTGTCTATTGTTGGTAAAAGCACATGTTAATTTCCACTTCAAGTCTGATACAGAATAAATTATTCTTAGTCCTACAGCAAGAAAAAGTGAAATAAACTGAGAAATCACCACTTTTTTAAGCTTCCAAAGCAAAAATCGCCCAAACTTAGAACAAGCAGAGACTTTTAGATTGTTGTAACAAAGAGAGAAGAAACTCAACGTATGTGAAAAGGTAGAAAAGTTTTTGTGGTTGGGTTGGCAGGAACCTTAGGGTAACTGTGGTTGGTTATTGTCCTTATCCAAATGAAAACGTATAGTTTGCACCAACTTCACAAGAAAGTGTACTTACTTCTTGGAGCCAAGTGACTAATTCAGCTCCCACCATCTGTAAAGGGGATAGAGGCTTTCTCTCTCCTAGTGAATGTGTTTCAGAGATGCCTTCCAGGTGCTTGAGAAAGATATTCCTGGATTCAAACATTTGTCAGATAGCTTGTTTCATGTTTTCAATTCAAAAAGAGAGATATTTCTCATGCAGGTAGCATTCTGAGGCAGGCATGGGAGGCAGCTTTGCCAACAGCTCCACAGGTATCTTCCACATCTCCAGCTCCTCTCAGCCATCTTGTTTTGCCATCTTCTAGTGCAGTGAAACCAAAAAGAATTTTTTGTAATGAATCAAATACTAATCTTTGGCTAATGAGCATTTGAAGTGCTTTTTTTTTTTTTTGAGGGTGATAGACTAAAGATTTAATTTCATTTAATTTTAAATGGTTATTTAATAACCATATGAGGCTAATGGCTATTATATCTGATAGTACAACTCTAGAATCTCAGCACTTTAAAGTTTTATCTATTTATTTATTCTTTGAGATTGAAGCTCTAGGTCACTGGCCTGAATTTACGGCCTACCCAGTTTAGGCCTTAGTCTATTTACTCATTTATATGTTTACTTACTTATTTATTGTTTCAGTTACTTTTCTCTCATTGCCAGGACAAAAATACCTAACACCCAAAATTAAAGAAAGAAAGGTTTATGTAGCTCACAGTTAGTGGAAGTTTTACTCCATACTCAGTTGGTTCCAAGGCAGAGTGGCACATGGCACAGGACAAGCACTCATGGTGGTGTAAAGTAGCAAGGAGCTAAGGTAGGAGCAGCAGCTGGGGTGGCTAGCAAACCTCTCTCCCCTCCTTACATTTATATGCAGATTATCTGTCCCAAGGCCGGTGTAGCATCCACATCCACAATCCCAGCCTTGGATCATGAATTAATCACTGACTCTAGAAGCCACCCCAGCACTGTATGAGGTTTTACGGAAACAACCAGATTCAAACCACAGCACTTACTTAAAGGTACTTGCTAAATTGTTATGTTGACCAGGCTGGAACTTGATTATTCTGCTATCTTCCTAGAGTTCTGTGATTACAGATATTTTCTATCATGCCTAACATTTCTTTTTGCTTTGTTTTCACTTTACTGAAGTATAATTGACAGGTATTTTTCAAGATGTACTAGGCAATATTTGAATGTATATATATATATATATATATATAATACAGTAATAGCTGGTTTACTAATGCTTCTGTTTGTAAAAAGTTTCCTTAGCAAACATTTATGTTAGTAAAATTTTGCATTCTTTCACACATTGTGCGTTGTATGCATGAACACAAGTGCAGCCTCTCACATATGAGGTTAAGCTGAATATTGACCCTCTGGGGAAATTTGATTTGTTTCTCATCCATTTTGCTTTATGCAAATCACTGACAGAATTAAGTTCATGAGCCAAGGTGCCACCACACAGCATTTTCAAGCCCATTAATATACCCATCACCTCATATGGTTACTTTTTTTCCTCTGGTGAGATCAAAGCTTATACTGTTAGCAACCTTAAGTATATGATAATGGTATTACTAGCTGTAGGAGCATGTTCTCCATTAATTTTCTGGGATTTATTCGACCGCTCATTGCAACTTTGTACCATTTGCTAACCATGTCCTTATTTCTACCATCTCTGATCCTTTGCAAAATCCTGCTTATATGTAAAATCTAAAGGGTAAGTCATCAAAAGAAAGCAGAAGGGTGGCCAGAGGCTTTAAAAAAAAAAAAAAGATTTACATTTCAAAGAGGCAGAGAAATAATTTCCAACTCTCTTAAAATAACCCTGCTGAGAAAGGGCATGGCCTAGAGGCCAAAAAGTGCCTATGCACAGTTTAGAGAAAAGTTAGGGCTCTGAAGAGGAAGCCCATACATGACCTGATGCCACAAGTCAATGTACTATGACAAAATCTAGTAAGACAGCAATATAAAGCAAAAAATAGCAAAGAAACAAAATAAACTAAAAAGAACACACTTAAATTTATTTATGCCTAGCCCACTAAAAGACTGCATAGAATATTTTTATCCTTCCTCTAGTAAAAATAGGCAAAATTTGGGTGAACGGTAAGTGGTGCGAGACTGCTTCTCCACCCCAGGGTTATGAGCAGCAGGTTACTTCACCCCAAAGTTTGCTTCACTGTCAACTCAGATTTAAATAAAACCAACAGAAACAGCTTGCTCCAAGTGACAAAGCTCACTGTGCTTTTTAGGTCCACTGTGTCCTATGAGAAAAGGTTCCACACGGGCCTCACTCAGCTCCCTTACAGCCTCCAAGCATGACTGAGAATGGGAGATGCAGTGGCCTTTACTCCTCCTGCACCTAGCAGAAAGCCGGAGTTTTTACTGACTTCATGGATGAGGCTCCCAAGGGTCCTTTTCTAGAAAGTTGACGTTCTGCCTCTGGGCTTTTCTCTTCTTTACTCAGGCTGTACCAGAAAACAAGACAGGAATCAATGCATGAGTCTGACCTGTACAGTTATGTTATATTTTCAATTCCTTACCTATATTTTTGTAGAGATTAGTGAAATTTTGTGTTTAGTGTGTAGTGTGCTAAAACAGTCAGCATTAGCAAATGTCTAGTGTTATGGTGGAAATAGGAGATGGCCTCTCTCTCTTAAAATCATAGAATTTACCAAGTTTAAGGAATCTTCTCTCTAGGACTAGGAAACACTAAACTTTATTCAAGTTAATTAATGACGATTTTCAACTGTGTTTTTAATTCAGTACTGAAGAGTCAATGCAAGGTCCACTGTACCACATTCTCATCCCTTCTTTTTTTTTTTTTTTAAGATAATCATGGAGTTTAATTCCTCTTGCCTTGCCTTTGTGGCCCAGGATTGCCTTTGATATTCTAGGTCTTTCCTGGGCCCATATAAATCTTGAGAATGTTTTCTCTAGCTCTGTGAGATACGTTGATGTTATTTTTATAGGTACTGCATCAAATCTGTATAACAATATTGGGAGTATTGCCATTTTACAATGTTGGTTCTTCTTATCCAGGAGCAAGGACTTTCTTTCTTTCTTTCTTTCTTTCTTTCTTTCTTTCTTTCTTTCTTTCTTTCTTTCTTTCTTTCTTTCTTTCTTTCTTTCTTTTGTTCTTTCTTCCTTCCTTCCTTCCTTCCTTCCTTCCTTCCTTCCTTCCTTCCTTCCTTCCTTCCTTTCTTTCTTTCCTTCCTTTCTTCCTTTCTTTCTCCTTCCTTCCTTCCTTCCTTCCTTCCTTCCTTCCTTCCTTCCTTCCTTCCTTCTTCTTTCTCTTTGTATTTTAGGGAAGGGTCTACAGGGTGCTGAGGGTCTCACTAATAGGTGGGATTCGTAGTGATCCACTTGTCTTACAGCCTCCCAAGAGCTGGGATTCTAGGCATGCACCATCATGCCCAGTGTCAATTGCCATTTTAGCACACCCTGGGGGCAGGGCTGGCATGGCAGGCCTGGGGATCAAACGTCCAGTGCCTGCACTTGCTTGCAGGTGTTTTAATATGCTAAGCTAATCAGCTGGTCCTATCTTTTCATTATCTGAAAGCCTCTTTGTTCTCTTTTTTCAGAGTGTTGTAATTTTCATTGCACAGGTCTTTTATTTCCTTTGTTAGATTAATTCCTAAATATTTCATTTTTCTTTTGGATGCTATTGTGGAGCATATTATTTCTCTAATTTCTCTCTCAGGGTGTTTGTTACCTATTTAGAGGAATGGTATTGACTTTTGGGTATTGACTTGTATCCTACTTTGCTAATGAATTCGTTTATCAATTCTAAGAGCTTCTTGGTGGAGTTTTTGGGTCTTCAAAGGAGAATATCGTGTCACCTGCAAATAATGATAGTTGAACTTTATCTATTCTTATTCCTTTTATTTTTTCCTCTTGTCTAATGCCTATAGCTAATGATGTCAGAATTATATTGAACATGAGTGGTGATAGAGGGCATTTTTGTCTTGTACATAATTTCAGAGTAAAAGCTTTCAGTTTTTACCCATTTAGAATTACGATGGCTGTTTGTTTGTCATAGATTTCTTTTATCATATTGAGGTACAGGCCATCTATTTCAATTTTCTGTAGGGCTGAGGATATTTGCTTCTATGTTCATGAGTGAAAATGGCCTATAATTCTTTTTTGGTTGAATCTCTCTCTGGTTTTGGTATCAATGATTGAAGTAAATCAGACCCACATATGTAAATATCATATGATTTCCCTAATGTAAGAACCTGAAAGAAGAAATAAAACATGAAAATTACAGTACATATAGTAAAACAGAAAGAAAAAGAACTTAAGGATTAAACAACAAAGATAATAGAAAGGAGAAAAATGGGAAAAAGAAGGGGAAAAATACATGCAAGCATATATAGAGGACGGCTGAGAAGATTGTACTAATAATTTCCATCAGTTTTCTGAAAATAACAGTTAATGTATGGAATTTTTACCTTGACTAACTCTAAATGCTGATATTTGTAATCTAAGCAACTACATCTAGGACAGCAATGTGTAAAACAAAAACCACACTTTAATACCTCTCATCTTGGTCTTCTACATGTATGCTGCTTCTAATGTCTTATCAATTATTATACTCCTTAAAATAAATTTTAAAAACAAGGTAAAAAAAAGACAAAAAATTAAGTTTTCTTGAAAACAAGTGTTAATATTCAAATATTTGTCCAATCTTGCATAAATGTCTGTCGATCTGAGCAATAGATTTGGCAGTAAAAATCAATAATAGAACAACCATTGTTAACTAGCTATTTTTATTTTGAAAATCTGTAACATATGTATTGTTGTATGTTACCCTGTTTCTGTCTTTGTTTCTCCTATTTATTTTTACTTTTCAAAGCAAAATAAAATAAATAAAATAATCTTGCTAAGTTGTCCAGGCTGGCATCAACCTTGCCACCCTCCCTTTTCATTTATCTGACGTTTCTTTCACAATGAAGACATATAAAGAAAAATATTGAAGATGAGCCAAAACTCTGCACATACAGAATTTCTACTTCCACTTGAACATATGGACCTAAAACAACCTAAGTAAACGGCATCAACTTATTCAGGTCATTGGGCATTTACGATGTTTTACTGTACACTAACCTAGTAGGTGTCAAAACTGATTCATGATTCCCCAAATATGTCCCTTCTGAGTAATTTTCTGCCCAAAAGAGCAAAATAAAGTCTTGGAGCTAAAACACACTGTATAACACAGACCATTCTAGACCTCTGAGGCCTTACCTCAGTGGTCTATAAGAGCATTTGTCTTATTCAGTTCTCCGCACATAGGAATGCCTTTTCTATAAAATACTCTTTCCTTTATGTTCTGATGACCCAACTAATACTATGTGTTAGATTCAGCAAATGTCTTGCCTTTTCAAACTTTCTGGCAATTCTAGTTTTGAAGATCTTACTAATATTCAATGTCTGAATTTATTTTGCAGTTCAGTGCTTGTTTCAAATGCTTTTCTCTAAATATTATTCTTGTAAAAACAGGAACCATAACTTTGTTTCTTACTCTATGCAGAACTATCATAATGTTGAGAGAAAACTCAATAAGTGCCTGTTTACGTAATGACTGTAAAAGTAGAAAAATTAAAAATTAATAGCTGTTCTTTAATACCTAAAGAGAATAAAAGAACAAATATTCATTTAAACTATTAAAATTGACCTTATTAGGAAACTTAGTGTTATGACTTGCATGAGAAAAAAATATTGCTGTGGCTCTGTTCTAGCTTGAGAATGATGATAGATAGAGCCATGGGGAAAAGGGCTTCTTTTCAGTTCTTTTGGGAAACTTTTAAAGTTTCAAATATTATTTGTACAAGAAATCACGCCTATATTTTGTATTCTAAATGACTGCTATGAAGACAACATTATACAATGTATTATTACTCTCCTACTTCGATACTCTGTTTTATTGTTATTTTTAGTGTTTTTCTCTTTAAAATAAAAAAAAATAAATGAACTGAATTCACTTTATAACATGGTTTTTAAAATAGCTGCCAAAAATTTGTTCACACAGAAATTTCTTTCTCTTTATATAATGCCGATACACAATTAGAGATGCATATGTTCTATGTGGCACTCAATGGCAGTTCTCCATTCAAATGTTTATTTAATGAATATTTAATATGATACAATGTTGTAGTAGATCAGTGTGTTAACTGACCAGTATTGTCCTGCAAATGTATTCTTATTTAACATCCAAAAGCAAAATACAAGTACTTTGAACTAATGTGAAATCCTAACTAAGACTGTGATATTCTTCCCAAACCAATAAACCTACTAGGACCAGCAGAAAAAGCATCATACGTACTTACTACCAACCACTACAAAATACCACACCAGCACATCTTAAAACTGTGAAGATCATCCAAGATGGAGAAAAATCTGATAAAATGTCATAGCCAAGTAGAAGAATAACTAAATGCAATGTAAAATCTTGGTTGATGTCATGAAATAGAATAAAAAAGATAAAAAAACGGGGAACCTGACTAAATTACAGGCTTTATTTCTTGACAGCATATTAACACTGTGATACACAGCACAGATATGTTAGAATAGCATAAAAGGAATACGAGCACGTAGAAATTCGCTGTACTACTTTCAAAACTCATTATGAATCTAAAGCTACTTTAAAATTATGTATTTTAAAAATACATATTTAAGGGATTCATTAAAGTATCAGAGAAGAGCATGAAAAACATAATCATGGCATTCCTGTAGTAGAAGCAACACTGTCAAGCATCTGCAGTCTCAAATATAAAAGGGAAGCCGGGCGTGGTGGCGCATGCCTATAATCCCAGCACTCGGGAGGCTGAGGCAGGAGGATTGTTGTGAGTTCGAGACCAGCCTGAGCTACAAAGTGAGCTTAAGGCCAGCCTGAACTGCATAGTGAGAGCCTGTCTCAAAAAAAAAAAAAAAAAAAAAAAATAGAAGGGGCAGATTATCCAATGAGCTCAAATATACACGCAGATTTCAAAATATACATGTATTTATTCCACATCGATTATCATTTTATGTAGGTAATATTAATTTAGATTTCATCACATGATAAATTTTGTTGCTGACTGTACTTGAGATAAGAACTTATTTTTCCCAGTGTGGTCTTTCACGCACAAACTTCCCATCTCAAATGCCTGAGTATCTGGAATTATAAGCATGTACCACAATTCGCACATGCATGTTAATTTTTAATATCACTCTTTACTGTCCTTATCTTTGAACTGATTTTCCTTACTTTTTGACTTAGTCATACTTTATTAATATATGCAAGTAAAGTTTTAAAGTTTATTTTGCTCAAAATTAACTTTATCCTATCTTATTTAGAGAGATCCTTTAGTTGTTTGCTTTAGTTTTCTTGGACTGTGGTAAGAGAATGCCTAACACCAAGTGAAATGCTTAAGCCAAAGAAAGTCATACCTTACAGCTGTGAGCCTGGGAAGTGCAAGGTGAAAGTTCTGTGAGGTTGGATTCATTCAGGTCTGCCCTTTCTTGTCTTGTAGGTGTCCACCATCTTTCTGTCTTTCACGTGACCTCTTTCGTACTTCATGCTTGCAGAGAGAGAGTGAGGCAGTGAACACTTGCTGGTGCCTTTTTTCATAAAGGCAATGAATGATCTTATCAAAATCCTACCCTCAGGATCAGTTTGATGGTTATTACCCCCTGTGATATTCAGGCCCTACCATTAATACAAATACAGTTACATTGAGGGTTAAGGCTTCTGAATGTAGATTTTGAGAAGACAAAGTTCAGTTTATCTCACTGCTACATAGTTTTGTTTTGGTAGTCATATAGTTTCACAGCATTGGATCCTGGGATCAACTACTCAGGGAGAAAAATTATTTCGAAGGCTTATCACTGCACTTGAACAGTATCATGATATTTTCCTTTTCATGTGCTTGAATATTTTCTGTTTTTTTATGGGAGCTTTGTAAATCCTGGCAGCTATGAAGTGTGATTTTTTTTTTCCATTTGTGTTTTTCTACTCTGTCTTTTGTCTTGTTTTCTTTCCTTTGAGCTAGTAACTAATCGGTTGGCAGACTTGCTATCACCTCCATAGACACATTTGTTAGAAAATACAAGAGGAAGAGGCATAGATAAGGCATTCCTTTCATATGTGAAGTTTTATTTATTCCAGAAGGAAATATCAGAAGAAAATCCTTTTAAGAATAAAAATACCATGTTAACAAATTTGTTGGTAGAATCAACTGGCTTGAGCCACCCTGAAATTTAGATATTTTACAGGCTGCATGGAGCTGAAACTAGTACACATCATGCTCCAAGTCGTTCAGTGGATCTCACACTTTCCCTTCTCATGCTCTCTGAGAATCTGAAGCCTGGAATCTACCCATTGCTGTTTGTGTCCAGTGCTCCCTGCGAAGCCTCGTGTAGTTATGGGGGACAGGCTTTCCATGGATGCATCTAAATCTAGGATTTATGACCCATTCCTAGTGCAGTGCTGAGATGAAGGCTGGGTGACCAGGATACTGATTGGATTGGCACTGACCTATTTCCAGCACTCTGGATAAAACAAAAGGTGGAGAGAAAGATTTGTTTTTCCTTTTCGCTTTTGCTGATATTGTTGTACTTGACCACCATGAACTGTTGCCCCTCTTTCCCACCACCCTGCAGTGCAGCCAGTTGATGTGGAGTGAAAACTCCATGAGCTGTGAGCTAATTAAGCTTTTTTCCTTTAAAATTCAGTGTTAAGTATTTTTTCTCAGCAATAAGAGAAAAGTAAAATACTCTTTAAGGGACCCATAGATAGACATCCCTTCCTCAGAGATAGCCTTTCTTATAGACAGACAGACATATAAATTCATATAGATTTCTTATAGATTCTTTCCCCTATAGATAGAATTTTATCCTATATAATTTCAGAAGGAAAAAGAAAAAGAAAAACAGACCATGAACAAAAAATAAAATTTGACTTCTCAAGCCTTTTCATAATAGGTATTAATCAATTCATGTATGTGTATACCTCACAATCTAAACATTTCTCCCTATGTTCCATATCCCAATACTATTACTTCTGACATCAAGTTTTCAGTACATGATTTCTAGGGAATACATTTAAACCATAGCAGTTCCTTGCAGTATTATTTAAACTGTGACAGCTCTTTACAGTATTATGTAACTCCAAGAGATAGATAGAGATGCAAAGAGAGAGAGAGAGAGAGAGAGAGAGAGAGAGAGAGAGAGAGAGAGAGAGAGAGAAAGGTGGGGGAGAGAATGCTTATATACAGATAAAGAATTATATTTTCATTTTGTTTACATCTATTATAAAAGCATTTTAGTTATATATCAAAATAGCAGAAATGTTTTATGTTTGAACTTATATATAAATTACTTTAATGAATCAATTGAAGCATATTGCAAAATCTTTGAAATCATCATTTTATTATGCTTAAAAGCAAGAGAAAATTCCCCCATGTGGCCATTAGTAACTTGTGAAAACAATCTCATCTGTCACACAGAATGGTGAAAGTTTCAATCTTATTTCTATTATTTCTTGGAAGAAGAAAATCTGGCTAAAGTCAGATATGGGCAATTTTAGAAATATAACAAATTATTACAAGTAATATTATACAAATTTACCTTGAGCCAAAGAAACATAGTTAAAATTCAGATAAATTTATAAAATTGTCAGGAACTTTGCAATAGTGCTATATTAGAAGTTTCTCAGCTTAGCCAAAAGGTTAGATATTTAGTTTATGATCATTAATTTCATTTCTCAAATAAACCACTTGAAAAACTTTGAAGTTATGCGCAGTTTATAATTAAACATCAGACAACTGAGGTAATCAGGCATTCTACATATCAAGTCCAGGTGCTTTGAATATGAAGCAGACCCTGGAATGTGAGCTGACCCTGACCCAGGGGAGTGCTCGGACAGCAATTGACATTGGGTGTGGTCATGCTCTTGAGAAGCTGAACACAGTAGAATTACTATGAGTCCAATCTACATAGTGAGACCCTGCAGACCCTGTCCTAAAATACACACACACACACACACACACACACACACACACGCATACACACATGCACACACACATACACACAAATACACACACAATATGATGCAGAGAAGAACTCTAATAATCATCTTTTTCTTGTACACTTTTTTTAGTGTATTTGTATTTATTTATTATTTATTTATTTATTATTTGTATTTTAGGGAAGGGTCTACAGGGTCTTCAGAATCTCACTACTAGATCAGACATGTAGTGATCCACCTGTTTACAGCCTCCCAAGATCTGGGATTACAGGCATGTACCACCACGCTCAGTCTCAATAGCTGTCTCAGCACACCCCAGGGGTGGAACCAGCAGGGTGGGCCCCACGGATCTACACCCCTGTTCTTGCTCCTGTGCCTGCTTGCTGGCACTTTAATCCACTGAGTTATTTGGCTGGCTCAGGATGTTTATTTTTAAAGCAGAGATAAATGAAATGAAATGATATTGAGTGTTCTATAGCTTGAAGAAGTAATTTGAAGTAATACAAGTATCAAACAGATATGAAATGCATCAGTGTATTTGTATTGCTTTAATGCAATAGAGATTTAGTCATATTTACTGCATTTTTTATGTATATAGAGAAATATTAAATGCTATTTACACAAAGCATTATGTCTGGGATGTTTCATGACATTTCTGTTAGGTATTTCTCAAGCAAGGCTTAAAGTTAGGTTTACACCATTGTTACCTACTTTTTACCTTTTAAAAATTTTATTATGAATAGAGAAAGATAAAAAAGAACAAAAAAAAAGTTTCAATGCAGGATAATAAATAATTAAAAATGGTTAATGTATTGCATATTATTGTCTTCAAATATTTGCCCAAATTAGAAGATGCAGGCATGCAAATTTCACAAACCAATACAAGCAAAATTGATCTTTTCAGTGGACTAAAAGAAACTGGTATAAGCCGGGCGTGGTGGCGCATGCCTGTAATCCCAGCACTCGGGAGGCTGAGGCAGGAGGATTGTTGTGAGTTCGAGACCAGCCTGAGCTACCAAGTGAGCTTAAGGCCAGCCTGAACTGCATAGTGAGACCCTGTCTCAAAAAGACAAAAAAAAAAAAAAAAAAAAAAAAGAAACTGGTATAATTATCTTAGCTACTGGCAGTAACAGAGCTGGCATTCTACTTCAGTCTGATTCCAGATCCAATATCCTGCAGCATTAATGTATAAAAAGTTCTAAAAAGTCAAGTTATTCTAAATCTGTTTAGTTTTTCTGTCTGAACAGAAAAAAATTCTAGAAATACCAATTTAGCAAAGAGTTATGTAGCAGTGGGTGAATTGACCAAAGCGGCTACAATGAAGCAAGACACATTTCTAGCATCACCTGCACCTCAGCCTGCTCCTGTGAAAGCTGACTTGATGGTGTTTTCCCCCAAGCTGTATTTTAAAAGGACAGAATACTGCCTTAATTTCCAGAAGCAATGACTTTAACTGTGATTCTTTATAATCTAATCTCACAGCTAGTTGTTCATTTTCATTTTGTCTTTTTTAATCTTTCTATAAACTCTATAAGCCAAGCCTATTGGATTCAGATTTAGGTTATGTTCCATTCAAAAGAACAAAGTCCAGATGGCTATACTTTTTTCATGTCTTCATTTACTTATTTTTATATTTTAAGGAATACAAAATAGTGATAGAAAACAGCCTTAGAAACGATACAAAATTTCACTAAACAAAGTAATGGAAACTCAATAATGTTTGCCATATTACATGATGCTATCTTCAAATTAGTTGCTCAGGTTACCAGATATAAACTTGAAAGATTCATTAAAAAATAACAAAAAACTTGTAAGAATTACAAATGAAATAAATGAGAATAGAAAGAAAAAAAGATTTAAGTATTAATTGCTCCTTTCAAAAAACCAACAGAAATCAATAATACAATTATCCAAATTATTCTGCTTATATACCTAAATATTTCTTTTTCCTTTATTTTCATTTGTCCTTTTCCCATCCCATTGAACAAATTCTTTGTCTTTCATAGTACCTGTTGTAACTTTTGGATTTTAATTATTCTTTCAGGTTTTCACACTAGCAAAACAGTATGGTGTTTACACATGTGGATCTGATTCATTTCACTTAGCAGTATAGTGTCTAGCTGCACCCATTTACCTATAAAGGCCTCAAATTTGTTTCTATATATATATTAATAATATTCCATTGTGGAAAAGCACTTATCTTTTTTGTCCATTCCTCAGTTGATGGACATTTGGTTGTTTTCAAGATTTAGCTATGACAAATTGTGCTGCTATAAGCGTGGGTGCACATATATTGCTGTGGAATGATGATTTTAGTTTTCTTGGAAAAATACCTAGTAGGGAACTGGATTGAATGGGACCTAGCTTTCTGAGTAATCTCTCTCTAACCCTCCTTTTTTTTTTTTTTTTTTTTTTTTTTTTTTTTTTTTTTTGTATTTTAGAGAAATGTCTACTGGGTGTTCAGGCTCTCACTATTAGATCACACTCATAGTAATCCACCTGTTTACAGTCTCCCACAAGCTGGGATTACTGGCGTATGCCACCACTCCCAGTCTCATTTGCCATCTCAGCATGCCCTGGGGGCAAGGCCAGCACAACAGGCCCCGGGCTGGAACCCTGAGCAGGAACAGTAATCCACTGAATTATTTGACCAACCCTGAGTAATCTCCATACTGATTTCCATAATGGTTGTAGCAGCCTGCACTCCCAACAGTGTAGAAGGGTTCCTTTTCCCCCACAGCCTCTACAGCACTTGTTATTGGTTGAATTCTTGAAGATAGCCATTCTTTCTGGCATTAGGTGGTATCTTAGCATTGTTTTAATTTACATCTCTTGAATGATCAACAATGTCAAACGTTTTGTCATATATTTATTTTCCATTTATATCTCTTCTTTTGTGAATGTATATTCATCTCAGATATCAGATGCCCACTTTTGGATTGGGACTTTAAATTTTGGAGGCCTGTTTTTTAAGGTTCTTTACATGTTCTAAATAGAAGTACTTTGTCTAAAGGATAGTCCACAATATTTTCTGAATTCATAGGTTTTCTTTTTACTGTGTTGGTGATTTATTTTGGTGTGCAGAAGTTGTTCAAAAAGATGAGATTCCAGGACTGGGGAGATGGCTCAGTGGAATAAGCACTTTCCTGGCAATCACAAGGGCCTGAGTTCAATCCCCGGTTCTGGAAAAAAAAATAAAAATAAAAAATAAAAAAAAGATGCTTTGGAGCAAAAAGATGAGATTCCAATTATTGATTCTTTGAAGTATTTCCTGTGCAGTTTGGTTTCTGTTCATGAACTCTTTACCTATCCCTATGTCTCTAGGGTTTCTACCTATCTTCTTTTCCAGAAGATTTAGTTTCAGTTTTAATACTTAAATCTTTGATCCATTTTGACTATAGTTAAAAATGTATGAAGATAGCCATCGTTCTATCTAAGCCTTCAACATGTAGAGAGCCAGTATTTCAAGTACCATTTATTAAAAAGGATGTCTTTTTTGTAGCGAACATTTTTGGCCCCTTTGTCAAAGATAAGGTGGCTGAGTGTGTTTGTAGTTGTGCCTACAGCTTCTCATGTGTTTCATTGATCTTCAGTTCTGTTTTTTTTTTTTTTTTTTTTTTTTTTTTTTTTTTTTTTTTTTTTTTTTTTTTTTTTTTTTTTTTTTTTTTTTTTTTTTTTTTTTTTTTTTGCCAGTACTATGGTGATTTTACCACAGTAGCTTCTTAATATAATTTCAAGTCAGGGAGTGTGATGCCTCCTGCCTTCCCTTTGTCATTCAGGATTGCTTTTGCTATTCTAGGTCTGGCTCCAGATGTATTTTAGGAATACTTTGGCTAGATCTGTGGGTGTACTGGTAGTATTTTCATTGGGATTGCATTAAATGCATACTACAATTTTGTGAGTATGGCCCTTTCTCACAGTGTTGGTTCTTTCTGTCCAGAAGCATGGAATATTTTTCCATTTTCTGCAATGATCTTTAATCCTTTTTTGTCAGAGTACTATAATTTTCTTTCGATAAATCTTTTCCTTCCTTTGTGAGACTGATTCCTAAATACTTCATTGTTTTGGATGTTATTGTAAAAGACGTGGTTTCCTTAATTTCTCTCATTGATTCATGTTTGTGTGCAAAAGTGCTGTTCATCTTTTAGTGTTAACTTCGTCTCCTGCTATGCCATAATATTATTCTGAATTAGATAATGTATTTCACATATTTAAGGGTGTTTTATTGGTGATACTTTTCAAAAAGCATTAAGAAACTTATATATATATATATAATTTAATAAATTATATATATATAATTTAATAAATTATATATATATATATATATAATTCAATAAATTCTTCACCTAAGGCAATGAAGCAAATGCACAGTTTTCCTACACAGAAAGATTAACAGAGAACCTTAAGAATAATTCTCTGTCAAATATATCATTTGCAGATAAGTTCATTATTTCTGAATATTTCCAAGTCTGAGCATTCCTATGCTTCACAAACACCTTTCTCTCTATATCATGACTTGTATTCCCTGTGCTTATAACCAGGGCTGTCCATAGTATTATAATCATTAAAATTTTCCTTTCTCCTCAGGTACACAGCTCTCTAAGGGCTGTGATTATACAGTCTTACTATAGCAGCTTTCGTACCTGGATTACGTCATGCCACAGACCGGTAAAGGGCCAACACTGGGACCTATCAGACAGAATCAAGCAAATATCCAGGAAGCCAGAACACTAAATGTGAGATTTATTAAAATCTCTGTTTTCAGATTATAAATTCTTTTCAGATTCCCACCATGCTTTGTAATGTACTCTCCCACAAGGTCTGCAGCATGGCGGTGTCTCACCTCGAGCTGAGCCTCACCATGCCTTCTTGTGTGCCCATCACTCGCACGACCTCCTTTTGGGTCACTCTTGTCAATTTAGAATGTGCAAGACATTTTTCAGTCATTTTGTTCTTCTAACCACTGGTGATAGGACTTTTCATCGAAGAGTAAAGTGAAAAATACTAAATAGAAAAGGGCCTAATTTCTTTAGATGAAGAAGGAGAAAAACTTGAAAATCACATAGCAAAATAGTGTTCCTGCTAATATCTTTATACTACTGCTCTTGGTCATGAATGAGATCATTTGGTGACCACTCAGAAGATCCTGGAAGTAACCCTCCCTGAGGAGACGTAGGTGCTCATGTCCTCCTGATTCGTCTCAGAATGAATGCTCATAAACCATGCTCATGAATAGTACTGCTGTAATTTTTAACATTGTTAAGAAATAAAACCAATGCAGTATCATACAAGCAATTGATTAATTTTGTTATTAAATCAACCTGTGTCCACATGACACAAAAGAAACCACAGTCCTCTGTGGTCATACAGACTTGATTTTGAATGTAATTCTGCTCTTTTATCAATGCCTTATAGTTCAGCTATGTCTCTTTGATCCTCTGCTTTTCACATGTGATGTGATAACAATGTGCATATATGTACAAATGTCAGTTTTAAAGCCATATATTGATCACATTGATGCATACCTGACACTTACTATTTAGCTAACAGATAAATGTCTATGATTCCCTCATTTTATTTCCTGTGTACCTGTGTATAAATTTGTCTTATTGTTCATTCAAAAAACTAATTTCATCTGCCATTAAACATAAGTAACAAGCTGCAAATAATGCATTTATTTTATGTTATCACATGTTAAGAAAATTTTTATTTGTGTCTTATAACAAGCCTTAAAGGTGTGAAACATGAAAACAAAGTAGAAGAGAGGATACAGCTACTGGTTAAAGATCCCTGACCAAATGCTACATGAACTGCTTCTTCAATGTTGTGACTCTAAACCAGCCGACGTGGACATCTTAAAGAATCTCAGCATCCTAATGCTACAGGGTAAATATGACTAAAGAAATGAATATTTCAACAACTTTAATTAAATCAATTTTTGGAGCTATATGATAGTAGTTTAATACTGTTAAAATATTGGGACCACAACCTAAGTGAAGTAAATAGGACAAATGTGTAAATATTGCATTATCTTACACGTGTAAGAAACTGAAAGTGTAACTAAGAACCAAATTGTACAGAGAGATGCTGAAATGGAAGAAACCGCCTGTATTTTATCTAATAATTTCTAAAGGTTAAAAGTTTTCAATTAGAAATTTCTCATTGGGTGAACATGAGCTGTTCAAATTCAATAGAGCAATAAATACAAAATTAAATTTCACATTCCACTCACGTCTTTTATTAAGTGCGTTGCTCCTCAAATTACAACACAAATTAAAAGACTGAAATCAAGTCAAAGGAGCAAATTTGTTTTTGAAGTAAAGTCAGTCTGCTCACATTTTCATGTCTGAATTCCTTTCTTTCTGAACTAAAGAACTAAGATCCTAATTGCCAGTGTATACACATTGTTTCAGATAAAAGCATAATGAAACACTGTTGTTAAGATCTCATTTCAATTAAAGAGTGAACACTTTCTGTTTCTATGCCATATATAAGTTCAGGACAATAGCAAATTTATAACTTAAAATACTTGGGTACATACAGTATAGAGATTTTTTTTCTTTTTTTTTTTTTTGTATTTTAGTGTAGAGTCTACAGGGTCTCACTGCATAGATCAGACTTGTAGTGATCCACCTGTGTTCAGATTCCCAAGAGCTTGGATTACAGGTGCAGGATACCATGCCCAGCCCAGTCTCAATGGCTGTCAGAGTGCCCAGGGGGCGGAGCCAGCAAAGCACACCAGGGATTGAGCCCTGGCCACCAATTCTGCCTACGTAGGTGCTTTAATCCACTAAGCCATTTGGCTGGCCCAAGATTTCTATCTTTAAAGTGATGTTTGATAAAAAAAAGGTGGAGAAATTTCTAAAATTTCATTTTGGTTCTTTTTATTTTAATATATCTAAAATGTATATCCCTTAATATTATTTACCTTAAGAGTAAAAAAGTGTAGCCGGGCGTGGTGGCGCATGCCTGTAATCCCAGCACTGGGGAGGCTGAGGCAGGAGGATTGTTGTGAGTTCGAGACCAGCCTGAGCTACAAAGTGAGCTTAAGGCCAGCTTGAATTGCATAGTGAGACCCTGTCTCAAAAAGACAAAAAAAAAAAAAAAAAAAAAAAGAGTAAAAAAGTTTTTCAAGGCAAATAGAATTTGAGGAATCTTAGTCAAGAAAATAATTAATAATTATATTTCAACCCCAATTCATTAATGAATAGTTGTATAATTAAATTCATCCATAAAATGTTAAATATGCAGGGCCAGGAGATAGCTCAGTAGAATAAACATTTGCCTACAAGCATAAGGTCCTGAGTTCAATTCCCAGTTATCACTGTTAAAATAGTAAGTTGGTCAAGGCTGGCCAAAAATAGGTCAGGGGACTAAAGTGCCTGCTTAGGTAGAATGCAGTGGCCAGGGTTTGATCCCTAGGGTGCTGTGTTGTCTTTACCTTTGGGGTGTTCTGAGACAGCAATTGAGACTGGGTGTGGTAGTACGCACCTATAATCCCAGCCCTTGGGAGGTTGAAAACAGCAGGATCACTATGAGTCTGATCTAGTAGTGAGACCTGGAACACTGTTGTAGACCCTTCCCTAAAATGCAAAAAAAAAAAAAAAAAAAAAAATGAAGAATTTTACGTATTTATCAAATGGCATTTTTTTCTCACTTACACATGAATTCAGGAAGCAATTCAGACTTAGTACGATATAGACCAATTTTCAAAACTGAAAGGCTATTTGTGAATATTCATTCAAATATTCT
>PVKA01009473.1:0-36434 GCA_004027165.1 Ctenomys sociabilis | reverse complement strand
CCCTGGTATCCCAGGTGTGCTCCTCCCTGGGCCTCCAGAGCCAGATATGACGCCACAAGCCTGTAACCCCAGTGCTGAGGAAGTTGAAACCAGAAAATCAATAGGAGTTTGAGCTGGGTAACCAGCCCCACAGCAAATACATAAATTAAAAACAAAAGATGTTTACTTGACTTACTGAATGTCTTTATTCAAATCATTTTAATTTTGAAAACAATAACAAAACAATAGCTTCTTACTAACCCAAACTGTGAACACTATGGGCTTTCTAAAACAAGAGTGCAAAAATCTGTGTAGTGAGACCCTGTACATTGGAGCCACAAAGGTGATGCTCAAAGGAGGAACCTGAGCCTCCCCAAAAAGGACTACAGGCATCTTCAGTGACAGGAAGTATGTCAGCAGCACTGATTTTGAGAACAGCTGAGTTCATATCAGGAAAACGAGCATGATGAGCTTCTTCAGAATCAGTAGCGCACCAGCTTCTCTTCCACTCTGCCTCTTTGGCTGCTGGCAACAGTCCTCAGTGCCCCCCACACCCAGTGCCATTCAGATGCTGCTCACTTGGACACTGCAAGTTGATTATTAGTTAATCCCTCACACTCAGAAATGGAGTCTTTCAGCTATTTTGAGATAGTTATCTTGACCTATTTTTTCAGTTTGTTTATTGTTAACATTAGTCTTGAAAACATTGGAGAAAAAGTATAAAACCAAACTCAAAATAGATAATCAGGAAGAACTATCATTTTATGTGGTTTCCTTGGTTTATCCCTTCTCTTCTTCCTACAAACTCCTTCTCTTGACCATGCTTCTAAATGGCATTGGAGTATACACACACACACACACACACACACACACACACACACACACACACACACTTAAGATTTTTCCTAAATTTTGACAGAAGGAAGAAACTACAGTTACAGAATATGATCCTGAAAAGAACCATAAAGTACTTCATGTTAATCTTGTATTACATAGGCCAACCTGATTGCTCAGTGCACTAAAGCACCAGGACCAGAGTTCAATACCCAGCATGCTTTGCCAGCCCCGCCCCCAGGGCACACTGAGATGGGGACAGAGATGGCATGGTAGCACATGCTGTAACCCCAGCACTTGGGAGGCTGAAAACAGGAGGAGCTCTATGAGTCTGATTTGTGTAGTGAAGCCCTGTACTAAATACATTTAAAAAAAATCTTGTGTTAGGATCTAGAAACATGAAAGTCCACATCCAGAGAAGTTACATGAATTATGGAAAATTCATTTATCTTTTCTGTGAGAGCTAGGGATGGAAGCATTTTCCAAACTCATAGTTCAAACTGTTTGTTTTGTTATGTTTGAATTCTTTACCCATATTTCTATTAGGAATTCTTCAGAAAAACAAAAAGCTACAGAGCACAAATCTATAACTAATATAGTTTGCTTGTACTATATCAAAGTACTTTTACATATAATTTAAATACTGTCTTTTTCCATTACTCCACAACATATATTAAGCTTAAATATTTGAAATGTGACATTGTCTATTTCATGTATATATGATTTATTTTTCTTTATAATTTCTAATGCTTAACTGACTTTTGTACTACATGATACACAACAGTCAGAATGACCTCCACTTGAAACATAATTTCAGGCTCAGAAATTCACTTAATAAATGGAAATTATTGAGTCTGATGGTGCTGTAGCTTAGTGGTCAAATAAATGTATAATATAGTCAAGGCTCAGAGTTGAATTTCCAGAGATAAAGCCACACAAAAAAATTGGAGGTGAAATGGAAAGGAACAGAGAGAGACAGAGACAGAGACAGAGACAGAAACAGATAGGGACAGAGAAAATCACAGAAAGTCAAACTCTATAATCACAAATTGCTAATACCATATGACATTTTAAATGGCAAGAATATATAATCCACTGGATTTAATTTCATCTATGTAGAATCCTTCATGCTAATTTTATTTCACATATTTAATAGAGTCTCTTTCACAGCACATTGATACTTCCAAGTTACTTTTCTCAGTGAAGACAATTCTGTCTGTTTTCCCTCACTAGAGAAACAGATCTACAAAATATAGGCTTATAAATGTCAACCCCCTCCCCAAGCAAAAGCAGTTGTGAAAGACTGCAGAAGGACTGTCTGTGTGCATGAGATCTGAAGGATGCAGACAAAGCCAAAGGCTTGGAGCTCACTTTAGACCCTCGTGAATGTGAAAGAAACTGAAGGCTTGAGCTGGGAGAATGAAGAGCCTGAACTGAAGCCAGGAGGTGACTGCCAAGGTGAAGGCAAAAAACTGGAGCTGTTCCAGAAGAAGCAAGGTCCTGGAAAGTTAGTGCACTGAGCGATCAGGCTGGCCTGCATGATACAAGAAGAAGCAAGCCTATTGGCAGGTACTGTTGACACATAGGGTGGGTTTCCATCTTCAGTGAGTCCATTCAGTCACCTTCATTTAGTTGCAGGCTAAACCAATAGATTAGGCGTTTTTTACTGTGGTTGATATAACAATGAATTATCACAAGATTAATTTTGTCTTTGATTTGCCTCTAACGAAAGTGTAGATGACTAACAATTGAGAGTACTGTGACAGAATCAATGTTGTGTTTTTGTTTCCCAGGTGACAACGTAATAGGACTCAGGAAGAAAATTAAGAAGCTTTTTTGTCCTACTGAATAAATGCAATTATATACTATAATAACTTAGGTTAGGTTATAGAGAGCTTCTTTCAGTCCTTGTATTGGTCCAGGAAGTTTATATTCATAATTGCATGCATAAGCTATTGGAATCCCATCAAGTTAATTCCAATCTACCATTTCCAGTGAAACCCACAGTGAGAATTAAGACACTAAGGTATATTTATAGTAAAGAGGAACCAAGGGGTTCTAAGTCCAGCCATGTGTGATGGCTACCTGGAGCAAAGGCTTCTACCGAGGGCTGAACCCAGGTTTTATTCAGTCATGAAGGAGGAGTGGCTTGAAGATGAATGACTTAGAATTGCAGGAAGTAGGTGAGTACTGTGACTTGAGCTAGGTAAGAGGCCTGCATTTACTTTGTCTTATGCAAAGACAAGGATATGCAGAAAAAAATAATTTGCATTACACAATTGAGATAATGTCTAATGTTTTGGGGTCATTGCTTCAGCTCTGATGTGTATCCTTTCAAGACCCAGAAGTCAATGCCTCTAGCTTGTGGCTTGATCCCAACTGGCAGTGTGGAATACTGGCTTTTCTTCCTGTGTCTACCTGGCTCATATTAAAGAGAAGCAGGTGAGAGTGCTCTGCGAAACATGTGTGGCATCTTCAAAGACTACCACCAGCCCCTTGGCTAGACCAATACACATTTCTTAAAGCCAACTGAAGGGATAAGGAAAAGTCCTAGCCAGCTCTGTACATATCAGTACATGGAAATAAGGTCAGGCACAGCCAAGATGGAGAAAATTTGCTCTTCTTTCAAGGAGAGCTGCTCAGGAGGTATCTCCATATCAGGTTATATTTATTTTTAATGTTTATTTTTATGTTTGTGTGTCTATAAATAAATAGATATGATACATTTTTCAAATCTTGTAAATTTCTTTGCCATCTATCATAAGCTTTATAAAAATAATTGTTAAGTTCTGTATATGATTGTTTGAATATAAAATAAATTCAGGTATATGTGCATGAGAACTGATTACTGTAATCCCTGTGACATAGTATTTAATATTTTCTTGAAGCTAGGTTCTAATAGAGCCAGACTACCACAAAGAGTTCAAAAAAGTAACTCAAGTCTGTTAAGAACATTTTGCAATAAATATTATGGTCATTTGAATATTCTCCTTTTATGTCCCTATCCTGCTTACAGCATTCTCCAGACCTAGTGAATATTTTCATGTCATTGTTTTTCATGCTGTAGTGTACATCTTTCCTACATTTACTATTTATCCTGAACTCCTCTTTCAGCTCAAATATTTCTTCATTATTCCTGTTTTTCTAGAAAATAAAACATATACATTACCTTCTTTTATCACAGAATTTTTGTACATTTTCACTAAACATGATTAAATAGATTTATTTTTTTTTTCCCATTGAAATGTGTTCTGCTAATGTCGTAGGTCACTCCAGGGGAGAAACTCTGCATTAACTAACCATGATAGCCAACTCCATATTTGGTTCCTACCAGAAATTCAGGGTTTTATTTTTGCCTGTTTTAATCATTTTAATTAATGAATAAGAAAGTCATATGTGTGAAATTATTTCAGCAATAGAAGTAAGAGCCATAAATTTATAGCCATTCAAATTTAATATGACTGTAATTAATTTTAATGATAGTAAAGTGGTACAAATATAATACTGCAGCTGTTGCTTAATATGCTGCTCTCTAGGTTGTTTCTTTCACATTGTTAGAGAAATGACTGTTTTAAGATATTTAAGAAAAGCTTGAAGTACTAAAAAGTTGAACAGAATTAAAGTAGAGACATCACAGTTCTGACAAATGTCACAACTGTTATGAACTTATGTAATAACACAGCTTCTTTTTTGGCATCTTAATATGATAATGTTACTTTAATATAGTAGTTATTTAAGAGAAAATATCAATGATATTACAACAAGTTCTATTTCTTCATAAAAATAAAGCATTCCCAAAATGTGCCAAGTTGTAAAACATTTCCCTTAGTGTTCTTAATGTTTGTGCCACAAGGAACATTTACAAGTTTCCACAGTGATAATATTAAGGAAATCTGCCACACTTGTTTTCAGTAGTATGGTATTTTAAATATTGAAAATTACTTAAATAAGAATAATGTGAACAAATGTGATGTCAATATTACCCCTGGTTTGTACTTCCTTTGGCTTGACCAATGGATCACCACACACTAATTAGGACTTTTGAAAATAATATTGGGGCTTGGAGACATAGCTTTGGGGCAGAGCACTTCATTGGCCTTGATTGTGCATGATCCTAAGTTCAATGTTGAGTACCACCTGTTCACAAAATGTCTGGATTAACAATGAGTTTCATTTGCATATACATGACGGTAAAACACAAATCTCATAATTTTTATGATACAACTTATGGATTCTTACAGCACAATTAAGATATATAAATAAGGCAAAAGAAAAATAATACTCCTGATATCTTTCAGAAAATGTCTATCTTCTCAATATTTTCTTAATTGTATGTGTACATTTCAAAGTTTCTATTACATATCAATTACAGCATACAGAAAGTGAATCTGGATACTTTCTTTTCTAATATTTCCAAATGTATGTCATTGTGTTTACAGCTGTAGAGGAATACACTGAAATCTGTCTTTATACTTCAGTGCATATATTCTAATTCACTGAATTTCTTCCTGCATTTTTATAATTGTTACTACCATCCTGTTTTGGATATGCATTGTACTTTGCCTCTAAATTATTCCTACACAACTGAAACTCACTGCCGGATCTGGAAACTTGTACTTTATCAATGAACACATTTTCCTATTGAAAAATTGTTGCTGGCTTCAATTCAAATGAGTATATATTTAGCAAAAATCCATTGTATTAGTTTCATCCTGTTTGTTCATTATGTGTGGACATCCAAACAGAACCACATAGCATCCTGAGCAACTCATGCTTTGGTGACTATATGATTTGCCTGTGATGTTTCTTCTTACTTCTTACTTCAAAACCCTTACCCAGCAAGCCCACCAGGATACATGACCACTAGTAAAGGTCGTGACTGTGATTATAGCCTCAGTGTGACTGGCTCTATTTCTTTTGCACAGAGTTGTCTCATCTTCTTGATCTCCTATATATTTATGTATTTTGAAATATTTCTCATTCTTCACCACCATCATATGGTTATCTATACATTAATGTGCTTTTTGCCTACACTTACTTGACATGTCTTACAAATCCATATATATATTTATATTTTATATAAACACATCAAATTAAGAAAAACCATTCTTTCTGATCTTTTTATTTATATCCCTCAGTAATTTATAATACTCAATATAGACATATATAATTTAATTTATAAAACTTCAGACATTTTGATAAAAACCATAATTCAAGTAATTATGAATTGCATAGAATTTAAAATAAGTCTTCACAGAGATTAGCATATATATTTGTCAGGGTGAGATTCCTACCAATTAACTGCTAGTGTCAAAAACCTGCTGAAGATTCTCAGGATTATTGCCTTAACCATCTTGTACATGTGAACTAAGCAACTGCACTGCAGATACTAGGGTCATGCTTTGAATGCCTGTCTTTCTGGTCTTCTAAATATGTACTGCTTGTCATGTCATACCAATTATTACCATACTATCTCTCAAATAAATGGTTGTTTAACAAAAAGAGTAATAAATGAAAACAAGAGCCATGGAAAAAATGTCATAGGACTTTCCTGTTACAAATCTGTCTATGGTTACACTTCTAAATTTCTGTGTAAAAATATGTAATTGCTCCTATTTTTCAAAAATATTTTTTCTTTTTTTCAGTTTTTCTTCACATTCTGAAAGGATTTAAAATTTAACATCAATACCTGATTGAAAATACCTGCTCCATGTTGTCTAAGATGTTTGATATTTAGACAGATAGTGAGATTAAGCTCACCTGCCTATGTTATAGGGTAATAATATCATTAAGCTTCTCTTCTGGAGGGTTAACAATTTAAGTTTAGAGACCTAAGCTTAGAGAAAAAGAAGGGTTGCCAGGACAACCAACATTTTGACCCTAACCTTTCAAGGTCAGTGAGGACTCAGGATATCAGAAAACCTATACTAACTCAATTGTGCCCCAAATTTGCTGATCAAGGATTATGGGGGCATAGAGGAAACTGATTGATGATGTAGAGTGTGCCTAAGGAGATTCAGATGGAGTGAAAACATTCTCTCATGCTTTCACAGAGAACAAATTGGTCAAGCAATAGCCATGACTCATTTACATGACTGACACTGACAAAGGATCTACAAACTGGTATAGGGTTTCAGGGTAAATCCTGAGGGGATTTGACTGACCTTGTCAGACACAAAAGCTACATTTCTTGTTATAAAAGTCTTGTTTTATCTTGGTCTTAACAATCCAGCAGAAAAGTATAAATATGAGGTATAGAAAGTAAAGCTATATTAATATGCTGAGCTATAAAAGGCTCAAGTCAACAACTTCTGACATTGCAGTCCTATGTATAGCCCACTACTATTATGGACTAATGAAGTATATTGGAATATTTTGCTGAATTCACCCACCTACAATATTTAAATGGCAATGGAATACCCATCTCTGATAAAACTGAATAAAAAAGGGGTATATAAATAAAGGACCATTTTGTATCTGCAGATATGAAATAGGATTGTTATACAGCTACTTTCTCTTACAATGAGAAGAAAGATTTGTACTAATAATGTTTGGACAGGCTGTTATGTCTGCATCTTGTAGTATGAATAACCCTATGACGACAACAATATGCAATGTATTAATTATTGTCCTACTAACCTGTTCTGAAACTGTTTCATTGTTATGTGTTTCTCAATGAAATTAATAAAAAATAAGACATATGAAGTAAAATTATAAGCACATTTGATAACTTAAAATGAATTTTCTTTCACTTTAAATATTGTAATAAAATTAGTTCATATAACCAAAACTGATAATCAGATATGTATATATATATATTCATTTTACTGCTAAATCATTCCAACTGCAACTCAGGAGGTGGTAATATGGACATATTCTAAATGAGAAATTTTCTAGGAGGAAGGAATTGAACTCTCTCCTTTATGAGGAGAGCTCCTCCAGCTCTATTACTGTCACCCATAGGTCAAGTACATAGATTACTAGCTCCTTCCACAATGAGAATACTGTGAAGGTCTCTGACACTGGCAGGCTGTTGTCACAAGTTCTTCAGGGATAGCAGTGTCAGTCATAGAGCTGAAAGACAGAAGAAACAGTCATCAGTAGCTCACACAGCGCTCTCCCTGCACAGTGCTAAATCAGATTTACTGTGAAATTTCACTTGATGCTCATTATAAAAACTGGAAGTAAGACCTCTCAAGCAGGACAATAAAACAGACAAAAGAAGTAGCCTTTTTGAGAGCACACAAATGTTCTGAATTCCAAAAGAGATATCTCTTCTTGATGTGGAACCTACTAGTAATTTTGTCATAAAGATGAAGACACATGAATCTGCTAGATTAATATTAATTGTTTAGAATATTTCTATTGATGAATTATTAATTTTATTTTATGGCTTTATTAAGTAAACAGTGGATACTTAACAGGCAAGGAAAATCACAAAAATAGTAGATGTCCTTGTTGTGCACCTGATTTTAGAGTGAAAACAGTTTTTCTCCATTTAGAATGATGTTGGCTGCAGGTTTGTCATAGATAACTTTTATCAGATTGAGGTATAAGCCTTCTCTTACAGTTTTTTACAGGATTGTGATCATGAATGACAGTTGGACCATCGAAAGGTTTCTCTGTGTTTGTTGAGATGATAATGTGTTTTTTGTTTTTGGCTCTATTGATATAGTTATTACATTTATAGTTGTGCCTATGTTGAAACATCCTTGCATCCTTTGAATGAATCCTACTTGGATGTGGTATACAATCTTCTTAATGATTTTCTCTATTCTATTTGCTAGTATTTTATTGAGGAATTTTGCATCTATATTCACGAGAGGCATTGGCCTATAATTCTCTTGTTTGGTTGAATATTTCTCCAATTTAATGATTTTGGGCAAATTGATACCTTTTCAGTTTCATTGAAGAGTTTGAGGTGTATTGGGATTACATTCTCAAATTTCTTGTAAAATTCAGTTGTGAGTCCACCAGGGCCTAGAATCTTCTTTATTAGTAAGTTTTTTATTGCATTTGAATTTTATTGGGTGCTATTGGGTTATTCACTGGAATTGAAGTAATTTCATGCTTTTAATTTCTTATTGCTTGAATTTGAGTTTCTTATTTCCTCTTTTTGATGAGGTTGGCTAAGGCTTTATAAATTTAATTAACTCTTTCAAAGATCTGTCTCTTTGATTCATTAATTCTTTATATTGTTTTCTTTGTCTACAAACAGCATAGCTACTCCTGCTTTTATCTAAGTTCCTTGAGCATGTAGTATTGTTTTATATCTTTGATCTATGAATTCCTTTCTTTGGGTTAAGTGTGTTTCTTCCAGATTTCAATTTTTGATCCACTCTGCCAATCTATTTCTTGTAAGTGGGGAATTGAGGCCATTTGCATTGATGGCTCTAATTGATATGTATTAGCTTATGTGTGTCATGTTATTTTCATGCTATTGGTTCCTTTCTTTTCCTGCATTTATTTGTTTGCCCTGTTTGGTGGTTTCTTTTGCTGTTGTTCTTGGAGTTCATTATGATCATTTTATAGAATGTCTTTTTGTAATCTGGGTAGGGTTGATTTGTTCATCATGAATTTTTAAAAAATTTTTAAAAAATTTTTATTTTATTGAAGTACAAATATCAATGAGACAGTTTTAAGACACCTTAACAGGATGGATTCGATAAATTAATAGATTGCAAACTGTTTTCATAATGTTTTGGTATCGTACAAGGTGCATACATGATATTATACTTACAGACATTATTATAGCAGATGTCTCTTACCAGTAAATTAAGAGAGTGTAGTTGTTTATGAATCTTAATTTTTATATCTGAATTATATCAAAGTTTCAATAATTAATACTTTCTACCTCGCTATTATCCTAGTGGTTGTCCCTAGTACTAGAAGCCAAAATAATATCCTGTGCAACCACCATTAGTGCAAATCTTACCTCTCATAGAATTATGTAGAAGCACATCTATCCCAACTGTGCTGTCCATACACACACATCATGATTTTTCCTTTCTATACCCCTTCCTTTGTCTACACCTGTCAAAGATGGGTATTCCACTGTCATTCAACTAATTTAGGTGCCTGACTTGAATACACAATCTAACACAGTCCAGCATTCCACAACAATAGTGAGTTATCTGAAGAAGTTGTCAACTGTACCCATTTACAGCTCAACTTATTATTATGGCCCGCATCGCATACCTCATTTTCATACTTTTCTGCTGCATGGATAAGACCTAGATAGAGCAAGACTTATATGCCAACACATGTACTTTATGTTTCTTATGAGGTCACTGAAGTCCCCTCAGGGTTTATCTTGTAATCCTGTACCTTATTCTGTAGATCTTTTGTCTGTGTCATCCATGTGGATGAGTCATGGCCAAACTTGACCAGTTTGCTCTCTGTGAGAGCCTGAAAGAAAGTTTTCAATCCATGTGACTATCCCCAGGCACACTATAGAACTTCGATCTCTTTCCCCTGTGGCTCCATAATCTCCTTGTTCAGAAAATTTGGAGCTCAACTGAGTTTCATGATGTTGCAATACAGGTTCTCCTATGTCCTGAGTCTTCGCTGACCTTAAAAGGCTAGGGCCAAAATGTTGGCTGGCCTTGTGGCTCTTCTATTTCTCCAATTTTGATCTGTGAACATAGGTTGTTAACCATCCAGAAGAAAAGCTGATTAATACTGTGCAGCATATGCCATTCACTTTGCCTTCTACATGTCACTCATTACATATTGGATATTTTATTTAACTGATATCTAATATTCTTGATAAGAGCATGTTGTATGATACTCCAGCAGGCTCTTAACAAAAGTGACAAAATGGCCACATAAGAAAAGTAAGCACTTGTACTTTCAGTGTATGCAGGACGTGTGCATGGAATATGCAGCTATCTTATGCAGAGACTGCCTTGGGTGTCATAATTAAAGCAAAGTTTATTTTTTGTTGTAGAGTTTTATTGACATTTTCATTGTGGTTCCTATAGGAATATATTTCTCTCTTTTTTAATGTATTTAGTACTGGTTCTACAGGATCTCGCTACACAGATCAGACTTGCAGTGATCCTCCCTGTTTTCCAGCCTCCCAAGCACTAGAATTACAGGTGTGGACCACGATGCCCAATCTCAGTCTTAATACACAATCTCTTATAGTTACACTTCTCTTAAGAAAATTTCTCTGTGATTTTATATTTGTTGTTTTCCTTGTAGACTATCAAACTATTTATACCAAACATGTTTGGATTAAGTAAAGCACAACCAGTGACCAGTGCTTTGTGTTTCGAATGACATCATAGCGGCTAAGTCACCCATTAATAACATCTACTCTAACTTTGTTTTCATTGTAGAAAACTTCCATCTCAGGCTTCCTTTTGGTTAGTTTCTCCATCAGTATTTTCTCATCATGGTGAAATGTTGACACCAGTAATAGCATCTTGTTTTTCTTTGTCATATGTGAGGTCAACATTATATATTTCTGGAATCCAAACAGTGTACTCTAAAATTCTCTGTTTTGAAATTACAAAATTTTAGCTTTGTTCTTGCATACAGTGTCTCTATTTCTGCTCTGTTAGTAAATGTAACATCATGAGACTGGCCAACCAATTGTGAAATGTCACATTCAGATTTGGTTTGGGAGATGAGAGCAACAAGTTTGTATATAACATCTTTCAGTTTATTACTATGCAAATAAGGAAGTGATGGCTGAGTTACAGGATAAATGTCAAAACTGAAAGCGTAATAGTTTTTTCTATGTACCAAGGCATTCATTTTTGTGTCTTTTTTTTTTTTACCTATTTATTTTCTTTTACTCTTATACAATCCTATAATAACCAGGAGAAATCCCTGCTAAGTGCAGCAGACCATTGAATACTTTCAGTTCAGCTAGTGTGATGTCATTATAGTACATGTAATATTTTATAATATATTAATTTTATATATTATAACATGTAATATAATATAATTAGATTATACTATAATTTAATATAATCTAATATAATAGATTGTATTATAATCTAATATATGGGAATGAAATTCAGGACCTTGCACTTACCAAGCAGGCACTTATGCTACTGAGCTATATCCTCAGCCCAATTAATACAAACCTGAAAGCAGCTACAAGTACACATAGAATGTTTTAGTTGCGTTTCATCCTTTGTGTTTTACAGCATCTTGTAGCATTTTATCTGTTATAGTTTCCAACACTGAATGGCCATACTGGTGCTCTGTCCAATAACTTTCACCCCTGCCAAAACTCTTATTGCATAATTTTATTGACAAACAAATAGCAATGAGACAGTTTCAAAACTGATCAGTGGGACAGTATCAATAATTAATATAATGCATATTGTTGTCTTCATAGTAGCCATCCATAGTACAAGATGTAGGCATGGTGTCCTATCCGAACACTATTAGTACAAATCTTTCTTATTATATTAAGAGAAAGCGGCTGTATATCTACCCTAACTATATGGTATGTACAGGTACAAAATGGTCCTTCAGTTGTATTCTCTTTTTTTTTTTTTGTTTAGTTTTGTCAGTTTTACTGCATTTTTGGGGCCTAGTTCTAGCATTGGATTGTTCCATTTGGTCGTTTGAGCATTTTCCAACCCTTTGATTTGTCAAATATTTCCTCAAAAATTGCTGCTTTGTTATGATCTGAATCAAAGAGTTCTATACTCTCTGTGTCTGTGTAAGTTCATTTTGGCTCCATTTCAGTGTTCCATGAAACTTTGGCTCACATGGTCAGTGTTAGAGTCATCACCATCATCATTCATATATCCACATCACTTTTCTGTTTCGAAAGCCTGCATCTTACCACAGTAGATCATCTTTATTATCAATGCCTGAGTAATGTGATGTTTTACTTTTGATTTCCTCAAAAACTTGCAGATCTACGTTTTCATGTACCTTTATACTGAATTGGGATATGTGTACCACAAAAAATTCAAAAGAAAGAAACAAATCCTGGAGTGGTGTGGCTCTCTTGGACCTTCTATGATGCTTGGTTAAACACGCACCAGGCTTGTTACAAGGGACATCACAGCAGTGAAATTCCTGGTTTGATGTTTTTGCACCCGTGCTCATAGTTTGCCTTTTGTTACACTAAGTGGGTACACATGCAAATTGCATTCTGTAACTGTCAGGGAAAGGTACTGAGTCTCATAGATAGCTACTATTATGACAAAATAAAACTGTAGAGTAGAAAAGTAACAGATGGTACTGATGAGTTCAGTACTATGCTCCAAAACTCTTTTTAACCGATCACAAAGAATTTTATTTTTTTCAGAAGCTGAATAGAAAGGAACACAGTGATCTCTAACCCTTTCTGGCCATCTAGCCTTCTTGTCTCACCTAAACAGAGAATAAAAGCTGATAAGCCATTGTAAAAGACACTATACGGGACAGAGCCTACTGAAGAGATGGTTCAAGCTTTGTCTCTGTATTATAAAACATTTTTCCCTCTCTCAGACCTCACCACTACACCAGTGAGGATTCTGCATAATCTCAACCCTATTATGAAGGAGTTTCTAGGGAGAACAAAGACAACAGAAGAAACATGAACAAGAGTTAGAGGAACTCTACCCTCTGACACAGGTGCAGTAAACAGTAAATTTATCCTAACTTCTAGCCAGTTAGACATAAAGCCTTACATCTCAGGACCACTTATCCCAGCTGCCTTTACCTACCACATGGCACCTTGCTTTTAACAAAAATTTACACAGCATGCTGAAAAGCAATTAACTCGCAATGAAGAAACAAACCAAACATCAGCTATAGACTCACATATGAGAGAAGTTTTGGAATTTCAGACTGAGAATGCAAAAATATACAAGGACACTAATAGAAAAAGTGTATGACATATAGGAACAACTAAATCAACTAAGTGAGAAACTCTTAAGATAGAATCAAATTAAAGTGCTATACTTCAAGAACATTATAGAGAAAAATGTAATACACAAATAAGAATGTCAATATAATTTGTGTTAAAATTACACACCAAAAGATTAAATAATTCATTGCTTCTTGTAAGAGTCAAATAATAACTGGAAGCACCAAACTTTCATGAGGGCATTGGGAAATAAATATGTACTTTTATACATTATTAGCAGAAGTGAAACATCTTAACAGTAGGATATTTTATGTTATATATCAAAATAAAAGTTTTTATTGCGTATATCTTTTAATGCAGTAGTATATCTTAGCATAGTTTACTTTTTAAAATTTATTCAATAGGTACATTAAAAGTACAACCATGGAATCTTAAACTATTGGGGATGACAGGTCTATTGGACAGTAAAAGTTAAAATTACTATTCTTAATTCAAATAACCTGAAGTATGAATTGTAGACCCCCATACTTCATAGTTAAAACTGACTACCACTACACCAGGAAAATGTCTGAAGTATACTATCTTCTAATAGTGCTGTTGTGATAGTTCTACAATGACTAATTATAATTTATTAAAGTCCCTGAGTAAAGTGGGAAAAGATGTTCGTTTTAGCCCAGGTTAGCTGATGCCAGGAGAACTCTACACTTCACAGCCTCTCAGTCAAACAAAACCACAAGATTTCTATTTGAGGTAATATTTCTACCAACTAGAGTTAGAAAGAGGAAAAATGAAGTTCAAGGTCATGGACCTTACCAAACTAAAACACTATTATAGAAACTAAGCACTAAGGAAGATGTGCAAACATTAGGTAACAAAAACTGAACAAAGATAAAAAATGATTTTCTACACAGATTGTTTGAAGTTCAGTGAGATGGACTGCAATCCTAGAAAGTAGTTCCAGGAAAGGCAGCCAAGAGATTTCAGGACACCACGGAAATTAACATGTGATGCCTCGGACACACACAGGATACTGATGACACTAAATCTTTCAACAATTTATTTCCTCATTGTTACTGTAAGGAAGTGTTCTATACTAAAAGAACAAATACAGAGGTGCATGAACAAAATGACCTTTCATTTTTCATCCTGTAAGTTGGTAGGAACTGGTGGTGGCTATAGAGAAAAATTATCCACTTATCTACTGAAGTGAAAATATTTACTTGCTTCTATAGTTTAACTATTTCTGAAGCCAGATATTTATAGAAAATAGAAATTTAGTTTCTTCAAGGACTTTGCAATGGACTATATGTTTGTTTTCCTCCAGTAAACCAGCATTAAAGTCCTAGACCCAGGGTAATAGTGTTAGGAGGTAAGGGCTTTGTGACATGATTAATTAGAACATGTGAGTGAAATCCTCATAAGTGGTAATTGTGACTATATAAGAGGAATTCAAAGAGGGTTTCATATCTTTCTGTGCTCTTTGTCCATGAGGATACAATAAGATGGCCAGGTTGAGGTGTTAGCCATGACCTCAACTAGGTTGGGACTCTGATATCCATTGGACGGAGAAGTACATGTTGGTTGATTCAGCTTCTCAATTAATGGAAATTCTATTATGTCATTCAGAACTCACCAACAATTATTTTCTTAGTTGAGAGAAATCAATATTCCATATATCCTGGACAAACACTCAGGAAAAGAGTTGGATGGAAGGAAATGATTTAAGATGTAGACATACCATGAGTTACAAACTTTTTAGTTTTCTTGGGCACTGGACACCACAAGGACTACCATGATACCTTCTTGGAAAAGAATTTACACCAGAAGAAAAATTGATTTATAGGTCCATAATAATGCATTTTTAGATTATAGGGAGGCAGCTAGTTTCAATGCTCTTGGGGAGGTTCTCACAAATTTGATGAACTTTGAGACAGATGGCAGCAGTAGAAATAATATTAAACTATTCTTTTGAGCTGTGCAGATAGACAAAGTAGACCTACTTTACCTAGAGAGTTGGTGGAGGCTAATGTTATTTCACCTTCTCTTACTCTTGATAACTCTTTTAAAGAAAGATTGCTCAATTTTAATGTTCAACAGTCTGAAGAGAGTTCACGGACAAGGAATAAAAATTTACTTAACAAAATTTATCTTCTCAAAAAGATTTGGCCATATGCCAACATGTACATGATTTAGATATAATTTATTAGAGCACTGTTTCAGTATATTTTCATGGTCTAGTGAAATGGAAAAGGACATAGTTCATTGGGAGAAGGAAAGAGCTTACCACATTTCATAGTCTTTATGAGATAGCTCCTGCCTCTCAGATTTACCTAAGAAATTTATCATGAGGAACTGGAATTGTTGCTTGATTTATGTCAATGAAAACCAAGGGAATTGAAATAATTTTGGTGCTCTTATGTGGGAAGATGAAACTGAAACTACAAGTGACTGTTTCCTCTTTAGCTGTTCAAACTTTTAGCTTCTGGATTAGAGAGCAACTATGAGGAAAAGAATCTATGAAACAGAGTACTGTGGCATGGAGAGTTCAAATTGTTTATTAAAAATAAATTATCTGGGCCCGTGAGATAGCTCAGAGGTTTAAAGAGCCTGCTTAGGCAAGCTTAGGCAGTCGCAGGGGAGCACAGCTTGATCCCTGGCACTACATGTTGTGCCAGTCCTGCCTTCAGGGCCAGCTGAGTTGGCTAAACAAATTAAAAAAAATTAAATTAGCCAAAAGAAACTAGCCATCAGACCAAAACTTTCACTTTTAAAAGTAAAGATGCTTTAGTTAGAATAACAAAAGTTTGGAAAACATGACAATTTTAGTTGTGTAGGATGAACTAGAGCTGAGGCTAATTCATGGGTTCATGGTTGGTTGGGTGACCTAGCAGCGATATTTTCCTTTACAAATCTAGATGAAAAATAAAAAAAAAAAATGAAAGCCAGTCCCAAGCTTGACATACAGTTGGAACATAACAGAAAGTCCTGTCAGTGTTCACAGCTGCTTTACTCTGATTACTCTGGTCCCCACTCTGATGGACCAGGGCCTTTGCTCTATCAGCTAGTTACCATTTTAAATATTAGCCTTGCACTGGACAGTAATGCAAACATTGATACACATTGGAGAAGGATTAAAAATAACCAGAGTTTAGAGTGCAGTGTAAACCTAGATGAATTTCAGCTTTCTACACACACACACACACACACACACACACACACACACAATGGTGCAAGTTTTGATTTAAATGAGGACTTCATACATCAGACAATAATATGAAGCTTAGATAACATGTGTCTTATCCAAAACTGTTGGGTGGCTTGGCATTATAAGACAAAATTTCTTGAGGCTCTGTTATTGAAGTACTTCATCTCATATACTTTTAACAGTAGTCTGGAAAGGTCAACCAAATAGCTCAGTGGATTAAAGTGACTGCAAGCAGGTGCAGGCGCCAGGGGTTTGATCCCCTGGGTCTGCTGTGCTGGCCCCGCCCCCCAGGGCATGCTGAGACAGGAATTGAGACTGGGCATGGTGACCCACGTCTATAATCTCAGCTCTTAAGAGGCTGTAAACACGTGGATCACTAAGTCTGATCTAGTAGGGAGACCCTGAACACCCTGTAGACGCTTCCCTCAAATACAGAAAAAAAAAAAATAGTCTGGGAACTTTAAAAAATGCACCAATACAAAAGTCCCACTTCAGATCAATTTCAAGAACAGCTCCTGGGAGTAGAATTCTGTAATAGGTAATTTTAAAGCCCTGTCATTCATTCTAATTATGGCTAAATTTTGAAACCAGTCTAAATGTGGGCTGAACATACTATGTAAAGTAGAAGTGCTGTTGTTAGTCAGTGTTGTAATGCCCTGTAAAATTAGCATGAAGTTCTAATCCCAAGTAGTTTGAGTATGCCCTTGTTTGGAAATAAAGATAGTGAAGATGTGATTATTTATGAGGAGACCAGACAAAGCTGTGTAAGTAATAACTTGTGTCATTATAAGCAGGGATAAGTTTGATACATGTATGCGATTATCAATATGAAAGCACAGTTTAGGGAAAGGAAGCAAAACCAAAGAACTACATACATCATCAGAACATCATCCAAAGACAGGAGAGAGGCATGGAAGACATTCTTCCATCTCATCCCTTAGTAGGATAAACTCAGCTGTTATTTTAATTTTTGTATATCAAGAACTATACAATTACACTTTTTTATTTTTTTTCAGAACTGGGGATTAAACTCAGTCCTTTGCATTCGCCAGGCAAGTGCTTATTCTACTGAGCCATCTCCCTGGTCCTGCAACTATACATTTGCATTGTTTAAACCACTTTATTTGTGGTGTTTGGTTACACCAACCCAAGAAAAGTAGTATTGGGAAGGGTGAAATTTCTAAATAAAAAATATTCTAAAGATAGGCAGTGATATTATGGTGGTGGGGTTGGATCCATTAACTTTTTATTCTAGCTCATCTCTCCTTTTCCACAGAGCAATGAAATACTTTATTATCTTTGTTAGGTTCCCTTTCAGTTGAACAATTGTATGTTTTCATTACTAGGATATTTGTTCACATCAGAGTATTGCACAAAGTCCATGGTAATCAGAAGTGATTCACTACATATGCAATCCTTCCCTGTTTAATTAATTTTAATGGTAGAAATGTATTTATAAGCACATTGAATGTGTTACTCTGGCTTAAATTTGTCATGAAGATTGATTGAAGACTCAGGTCCAGGTATATAACAGACATGCATCATTTTAATTTCTGTACTAACTGTCAGATTAAAACATCTAAGATTATTTTCTTCAATCTTTCAATATCCAAGATACCTATTTTTCATTGTCACTTTTCTTTATGAGATTATAGATATAGTGTTTATAATAGAGAAGTTTTTAACTGATGTGAGCATCAGAAACTAAGGCACAGATAAGAATAAAACAGTGAATTTAATGATGGCCATGGTTGCTAACAGGAAAGGCAACATAGTAAAGATATCATGTGAGATCCTTCTGAGAGACACATAGAGGATTTAACAAGAGTAGTAGTGGAGGGAGAGAAAATATTGCCTGTAAAATAGGGACATGATGGTACAGTTAAAGCTGGAATATATAACCCTGGTAAAAGTAAATGTCATAAAAAGAAAGAATAGATCCCACAAGATGCTGGTGAAAATGGTTAATAGATATTCATATGAACATAGGTCACTGGTGAGACTTCCATGAGATTTCTAAATTAGAAGCAAAACCCAAAGAGCAAAAGACAAAGGTAGGTGAGGATACACAATAAAATGGAACGCTGATTGAAGAATCATTAGAGAAAACTTAATTTAGTGATGATTCTATGTATTTTCAAAGAAAGTTGTTTTTCTTACTGAGCCACATTACAATGATCTGAATTTTTTTTTTGTAATATAGAAAATGAATTTAACAGTGCACACACAGGATCTGTGGGCACTGACTTTGGTGCTACTGCTCGTCCAACAGAAGGAAACAAGCTTTCCATCACCAGTACTTGAAACTGAAAATTTCACATGTTTTCCATGCCCTTCATTAAAATTCCCTTCTCATTAAAATTCCTACTTTTGGGAGGCCTGCTTCTATATATGTGAGTTCTATAGAAAGTATGTCTTCTTTATTTTACGATGCATAAATTACTCATATATTTCACCATATGTTTCTGGTTCTGTCCATATCTTGGAAAGATATAGGCTTTAAATTATCATCTCCCTTCTAGTTTTAAGTGTTGCCATTTGGTTTGATTTCAACAATGAATATAAAGGAGCATGACCACGTAAATGTGAGGGTATTGAGATCCACAGACAAGTTCATCAGGTCTTACATTTTGGCCTTGGTAGCCACAGAAAAATACACCGAGATGGAAATGCCATTAGCCTGGATGCAAAAGCAGTGACTATAATCAGCAGAGAGCCCCACTCCACCTGCCCAGAGACCCACAGCGGACAAACTGCATGAACACCACCACAGGTGTGTGCTGTTCTAAGACACTGCAATTCAGACTTGTTTGTTACTCCAGTAAAATACTGTTATATAAAGAGTGAATGAACCTTTCCATTTCATCATCTTAAAAATGGATGAACACCTAATATATGCAAATCAAAGCAAAGCTGAGATTTCACCAGAATTCAGTAAGTATGGCTATTAATTTGGTCTCAGGAAACAATAAATTCTGATAGAATTGTGGGTTACGACTCCTTTGTTGGTAAATTTGTGTATTGTTACCATCTCTATGGACATAGATGTCAAGATTCCTTAAAAAATTAAAAATACATTTAACCAAGCTATGATTCTGGATATCTTCCCAAAAGAGCTAAATACAGCTGACTACAGTGATGCATGCCTGCTCATGTTCATAGCAGTGTAGTTCACAATTCATAACTATACCGACCAACAAATGAATAGATAAATAAAAGGTGGCATAGGGAGTACAACATAAAGAAGCACGGACTGGTTTCATTTGTATGTAACTAAATAAATTTGAAAATTCAATACTGATTTGAAATAAGTCAGACATAGAAGGTTAAATACTACATGGTTTCTCTAAAATGGAAGAGAGAAAACATGAGAAATTTAAAGAGCAATATAAAAGAACCATGTTAAAATATAGGAAGGTAGATCTGTTGGGATGGGAAAGGCGCTGGTGAAGGGGTAAAAATAAAGACCAAGGATTAGGAGAAATCACCAAAATGTTACATGTCCATTTATCAAAGCAGAATATAGTCAGTATGTATCATAAACATTTAGTAATAAGAATTTTTAAGAACCAAGTGTTGCTATATTTTTTTAGTTTGATTGAGAGTAGTCATTTCTTCAAGAAAGCAATTAAGAATAAATTATTTCTGAATACCATACCATTTCGAAAGCAAAAACAAGTCAACACAAAAAAGCTCTAAAAAAGTCTGAAATAGCACCTTCTTTATCTGTGTACTACTGCTCTAGAAGAGTCCTATATGTGTGTGTGTATATATATATACATATATATATATATAATTTATTTATTTATTTATTGAAGAACAAATAGTAATGAGAAAATTTTAAATCAGATTAACAGGACAGATTGAAAAATTAATACATTGCATATTGTTTTCATAGTGGTTTGTTGTCATACAAAGTGCATAAATGATATTCTACTTAAAAACGCTATTAGAGAACATGTCTCTAATCAATGAATTAAGAGAATGCATCTTCATACTTACTTTTTTAAAGCTGAATTATATCACAGTTTCAATAAATAATACTTTCTACCTTGTTATTTTCCTGGTGGTTGTACATAGTACTAGAAGACGATATAATATTATGTCCAACCACTTAATGCAAATCTTGCTTCTCATAGAATTATGCAGAAGTATTGCATATTTATCCTAACTGTACTGTTTATACAAACACAGCATGGTTCTTCCTTTGTATCCACCTTTTTTGTTTAAACCTGTCAAAGATGGGCACTCCATTGTCATTTAACCATTATAGGTGCCTGAACTCGGCAAGACAAACACAGTCCAACAGTCCACAATAATAGTGAGTTATCTGAAGAAGTTTTAGACTATAGCCATTTATAGCTTAACTTATTATTATGGCTTTATTTTATATACCTCATTTTTATACTTTACTGATGGATGGTTAAGACTGAGATAAAGCAAGATCTATATAACAAAAAATATAGCTTTTGTATCTGGTGAGGTCAGTCAAGTCCTCTGAGGGTTTATCCTGTAGTTGTGTACCTCACTCTGTAGATCCTTTGTCTGTGTCAGCCATGTGGATGAGTCATGGCCATTGGTTGACCAAGTTGCTCTCTGTGAGAGCCTGAGAGAAAGTTTTCAATTCATGTGACCCTCCTTAGGCACATTATAGATTATTGATCACCTTCCTGTGCGGCTCCATAATCTCCTTGATCAGAACCTTTGGGGCACAACCGAGTTCCATGATGTTGCAGTACAGGTTCTTCTATGTCCTGAGTGTTCACTGACCTTGAAAGGCTAGGGCCAAAATGTTGGATGACCTTGAAGCCCTTCTGTTTCTCCAATTTTTGATCTGGTTGTTAACCATCCAGAAGAGAACTTAGGTTTGTTAACCATCCAGAAGAGAAGCTGACTACTACCCTTCAGCATGTGCCATTCAGTTTGCCCTATCTGACTGAAGTCTTTTTAGTTGTTATTAAAAATTTCTATTTCTATTTCTCCTTCTGACTTCTTACACTAGGGAGACTATACGATATTTGTATATGTGTGCCTGGTTTATTTCACTTATGAGTATACATTCAAGTGACATCCACTTCAATATAAAAGCTTCAAGTTTATCATTCTTTATAGCTGAGTAATACTCCATTATATAGAAATACCACATCTTTTTCAACCATTCCTCATGTGACGGACATCTTGGTTGTTTCCAAGATTTTACTATCATAAATTGTGCTGCTATAAACATAGTTACACTATGCTATGATGTTTTCAGTTAGTCTGGGAAAATTCCCAGTATAGGGATAGCCAATTTGAATAGGATTTCGAGTCCTACTTTTGTGAGGAGTCTCCACACTAATCTGCATAATGGTTGCACTAATGTACGTTCCCACCATCAGTGCAGGTGTTCGTTTTCCCCCACATTCTCTCCAACATTTGTTGTTGGTTGATTTCTTTATGATAGACATTCTTTGTGGAGTGAGATAGTATCTCAGTGTTGTTTTAATTTGCAGTACATGGATGGCTAGAACTGTGCAGTATTTTTTCTTTCTTTCTTTTTTTTTTGGTCTTTTTGAGACAGGGTTTTACTATGCAGTTCAGGCTGGCCTTAAACTCACTTTGTAGCTCAGGCTGGTCTTGAACTCACAACAATCCTCCTGCCTTAGCCTCCGAAGTGCTGGGATTACAGGCCTGCGTGACCACGCCCAGCTTGTGCAGCATTTATTCACTTCTTTAATCTCATCCTTTGAGAAGTGCGTATTCATCTCAGATGCCCATTTCTGGATTGGATCTTTAAATTTGAGGTCCCTAATATACCTTAGTTCTTTATATACTCTAGAGAGCAGACCTTTGTCTGAGTGCTTATTACTTAGGATTTTTTTTGAAATTTGTGGGTTGTCTTTTCACTTTGTTGACAATTTTTTTGACATGCGGAAACTCCTCAAGAAGAGTTGATCCCAGTTGTTAATTCCTTCATGTGTTTCTTGTGGGAATACATTTTCGTTCATGATTTCTTTGCCAACCCCTATGTCTTCAAGAGTTCTTCCTACTTTCTCTTCCAGGAGATTGAGTGTTTCTATTTTAATGTTTAGATCTCTGATCCATTTTGACTTCAGTTTAGTGCATGGTCATTGACCTGGGTCAAGTTTCAGTTTTTGGCATGTAGAAAGCCAGTTTTTCCAGCACCACTTGTTGAAGAGGCTATCTTTCTTCCAGTAACCTTGTTTGGCCTCTATGTCAAAGATCTGGTGGCTCAGTGTTTTCGTAGAGGCCTCTGTATCTTCTAATCTATTCCATTCATCCTCAGGTCTATTTCATTTCCAATACCACTACAGTGGCTTTGTAGTATAATTTCATGTCAGAAATTATAATGCCTCCTGCCTTGTCTTTGTTGGTCAGGATTGCCTTTGCTATTCTAGGTCTTTTGTGGTTCCATATACATTTTAGGAATGATTTCTCTAGGTCTGGGAGGTATGTTGGTGGCAGTTTGATAAGGATTGCATTAAATACATACAAAAATTTTGGGAGTATGGCCATCTTCATGATGTTGGCTCTTCCTATCCAGGAGAAGGGAATATCTTTCCATTTTCTGAAATTCTCTATAATCTCTTTTCTTAGAGTGTTGCAATTTCCTGTGAAAAGATCCTTGACTTCTTTGGTTAAGTAAATTCGAAGGTATTTCATTTTCTGCGGTGCTATTGTAAAAGATGCTGTTTCTATAGTTTCCTTCTCAGTGTGCTTGTTATCTGTGTAGAGAAATGCTATTGACTTTTGAGTACTGATTTTGTATCCTGCTATGCTACTGATTTTCTCTATCAATTCTAGTAGCTTCTTGGAATTTTTTGGGTCTTCCAAGCAAAGTATGTAATCTGCAAATAGTGATAATTTACTTATTCTTTCCCTATTCTTATTCCTTTTATTTCTTCCTCTTTTTAATGGTTGCTCCTAGTGATTCAAAAAAGTATATTGAATTTGAGGGGTGATAGAGGACATCTTGTATTGTACCTGATCTAAGAGTAAAATATTTCAGTTTTTCACCATTTAGAATTATACTTGCTGTTGGGTTGTCATACATGGCTTTTATCAAATTGAGGTAAACTCCATCTATTCCAATTTTCCGTAGGGTTTTGAAAGTGAATGCATGTTGGACTTTGTCAAAAGCTTTTTCTACATCAATTGAGAGGATCATGTGGGTTTTAGATTTCAGTCTATTAACAAAGCATATTACATTTATAGATTTTTGAATGGCCATGGTGTATGATCTTGACGATTTACTATACTCTATTTGCTAGGATTTTATTGAGGATTTTTGCATCTGTGTTCATGAATGAGATTGGCCTGTGGTTTTCTTTTTTTGGTTGTGTCTTTCCCTGGTTTTGGAATTAGTATAATCCTTGCCTCCAGAAATGATTTTGGGAGGACTGCTTCCTTTTCAATTTCATTGAAAAATTTGAGGAGTGTAGGGATTATATCTTCTATAAATTTCTTGTAGAATTCAGCTGTGAATCCATCAGGACCTGGGCTTTTCTTTTTCGGTAGGCTTTTTATTATGTTTCTTATGTCTGTTATTGGCTTATTGAGAGTTGTTCTATGTTGATTCAGTTTTGGTAATTTGTACCTTTTGAGGAATCTGTCCATTTCTTCTGTGTCTTCTATTCTGTGAGTGTAAAGATTCTAGAAGTAACTATTGATAATCTTGTGAATTTCCACTGGGTCAGTTGTGAGTTCACCTTTTTTCATTCCTTATTGCTTTTAATTGAATTTTTTCTTTCTTCTTTTTGATAAGGTTGACTAAAGGGTTATCAACTTTATTTAGATTTTCAAAGAACCAACTTTTTGATTTGTGGATTCTTTGAACTGTTTTCTTCATTTCAATTGAATTAATTTCTGCTCTAATCTTTATGATTTCTTTCAATCTTTGCACTCTGGGTTTGCTTTTGCTCTTCTTTTTCTAGATGTCAGAGGTGCAACATTGGGGTGTTACTTTGTTCCCATTCTGTTTTCCTAATGTATGAGTTCATAGCTATGATTTTCTCTCTAAGAACTGCTTTCATTGCATCCCATAAATTCTGGTAAGTTGTGGTTGAATTTTCATTGAATTGTAGAAATTGTTAGTTGTCTTGTTTAACTTCTTCTGTGACCCATTGATTGCTGAGGACAGTGTTATTTAATTTCCATGCATTTAGCGGGTTTTTCTGGTTAGCTTTGTCATTTATTTCCAGTATCTTAGCACTGTGGTCAGATAGTATGCATGGAATAATTTCTGTTTTCTTGTATATGCTTAAGCATGACCTCTGGACTAGTATGTGGTCTATTTTGGAAAGTAATCCATGTGCAGCTGAAAAAATGCATATTCAGCTCTGTTTGGGTGGAACAATCTCTATATGTCCACCAAGTCCATTTGTTCCAATCTTTAGTATTGTTCTGCTACTTGTTTGCTAATTTTTTGTCTAGTTGACCTATGATTTTGGGATAAGGGTGTGTGAAGGTCTTCTGTTAAGACTGTGGTCTTGCATATTAGGTTTTTCATGTCTTAGATAGCGGGGTGCTCCTGTGTTTGGTGCATAGATATTTATGAGTGTTACCTCTTCCTCTTGAATTTTTCCCCTACCAATACATAGTAGCCTTCTTTGTGTCGTTTGATCATTCTTGGTTTGATGTTGAGACTGTCTGAGAACAGAATTGCTGCTCCTGCTTTTTTCTGAAGTGCTGGGGCATGTAGTATTGTTTGAGCCTTTGAATGTCTTTTTGAGTTAAGTGTATTTCTTGTATAAAGCATATTGTTAAATTTTCTTCCTAATTCACTGTACCAGTCTATTTCTCTTATTTGGTGAATTGAGTCCATTTACATTGATGGTTATAATTGAGATGGGCTGACTTATCATTGTCATGATATTTGTCTGCTGTTGTTTACTCCTTTTTCTCCTGTGTTTAGTTGTTTGCCTTGTTTATTGTGCTCCTTCTATTCCCATTCATGGAGGTCTTGTCAGTGTGGTTCCTCTCTAGAATATCTTTCTGCAGTCTGTGTGGGGATGGCTTTGTCATCATGAAATTCTTTAGTTATTCTTTGTCATGGAAGTATTACAGTTCTCCATCAAACTTGAAAGAGAGTTTTGCAGGGTATAATAGTCCTGTATGAATTTGTTTTCATACATGACTTGAAGAACTCTGCTCTATGCTGTCCTTGCCTTCATGGTTTGTGTAGAGAAGTCAACTGTAATTCTGATGGGTTTTCCTTTTAATGTGATCTGCTTCTTCTTGCTAGCAGCTTTCAGTATGTTATTCTTGTGTTGGATTTCTGGAATCTTGACTATTATATGTCTCAGTGTGTTTTTACTTGGGTTGAAGTTATTTGGTGTTTTGTATGCTTCCATTACCTGAATGTTGGATTGTTTCCTCACATTTGGGAAGTTTAAGCTATTACTTTTGCTCATGTTCTTGTTATATGATTTGTATTGATTCCTTCAGTCTCATTGATGCCAATTAATCTCACATTGTTCAACTTGGAATCATCTTGCAGGTGATGAATTGTTTTTTCCTGCATTCTCATTGTTTTTAAGAGATCCTTTCTCACCTTTTCACTAGCTGCACCAGAGTCTTCAAGATCTGATTCTCTGTCTTCTCTTTCACTCCAGCAGTTTTGTAGACTTGTGACTGAGATTTTAAGTTCTTCTATATCTCTTTGACTCTGTTTCATGCATTGTATTTCTTTTCTGTATTGTTCATTCCAGAAATCTATCATATTTCTGATCTCCTCTATTTTTTTATCCATGTCTTCTTTAGAGGTAGCTGTTAGTTCTTTTACTGCAGAGTTTTTTCAAACATGGGTTTCCTCTATATATTTCTGGAATTGATTCTCTAGTTCAGATGCTGTGATTTCAAAGAATTCTTTTATTATTTTGGAAATTATATCTGCTTTGAGTTCCTGTTTACCTCTATGCTGTTGTTTCTTTGCTTCTGATGCAGCTAATTCATGTTTCAGCTGGAATAGTGTTCTTTGCACTTGTTCTTGGTGGGCATTGCGTTTCCCTCATATGTATGTGAATTTGATTCATTACTTCAGATTCTATGTATTCAAATATTTCTTTTTTATTTCAGGCAGTAATTCTGGTCTGAATTCCTCTATACTTTGTGGTGTTGTTTCTTTGCTTCTGTTTCTGTTAATTCCTTCATTTCAGCTGAGCTAGTGTCTTCTGCACTTATTGGTGGACTCAAGGCCTGAGACTGCATTTTTCTCCTTGTCTTTGTCATTTTGTACAGCATTGACCTCTAGTCTTTGGCGTGGAATTTTGGTGCAGTTATGACCTTAACGTGTAATGAGATTCGTGTGCCAGTCTACCAAGTGTGAGATTATCCAGTTATGCCTGGCCTGGATTTAGCTGTTGTGTTCAGTTCTTTTTTGCTGCTACTCTTCTGATACAACTGTGAGCCTGTGGTTCCCCTCTGTTGGGTCCCTGGTCTGAGAAGCACTGGGGAGAGCAGAAGGTCTCCTTCACACCCAGAAGCCTGGGTGAAGGTAGATCCTGTGCAGGGAGTATCACAAAAATTCTCAGTCTAGTGGAGGGCTTGGGAGCAGGGCCTCCCACTATTTGTAGGGCGTGCCTGTCTGGGTTTCTCAGTTTGGTCGCTCACTAGGCAGGCTTGGGGCCTGGGCTCTGGATGACTCAGAGTGTGCAGGGAGAATCCAAAGGCTCGCCCACACAATCACTGAACCATACTCTTGTGGATGGGGTGCCAGGAGAGTTGGAAAATTCTCACTTGCTTAGCAGGTTTGGGGACAGGGACTCCCAGGAATTGCCAGACAAGTCGGTTGTAGTTGTTTCAGGCTGCTCATTCACCTGGAGGTCTTGGTGGCAGGGGCTCTGGATGTCAGCCAGCGCGGGGAGAAGCCAAAGGTTCTTCCACAGACTCACCACACACTCACCGAACTAGGGTGCCAAGAGGGTTGGGAAAATTCCCACTCACTCAGTGGGCTTGGAGGCAGGTCCTCTGGCGAGTGCAAGGGCAAGTTAGTCTGGGGTGTCTCAGGCTGGTCGCTTGCTCAGCAGGTTTCAGGGTGGGGGTTCCGAATATCAAGGTGCACACAGGAGGAAGCCAAAGGCTCTCCCACACTCTCACTTGGATGCTGAAAGAGTCGGAGAAATTCCCACTTACTCGGCAGGCTTGGGGGTGGGGGTTTTGGGCTCATATATATTTTTAGACATCAAAATGAGTGTATTTTTTAAAAATTGGGATTATTCAAAGAAAATCAAAGAACTGAAGTTTTGTCTTGCCCAGATTTATAATATCTGTCCTTCCTCAATAAAAAATGATCTATGTTTGGCAATAAACCCATTTTCTGCATTGGTTTTAACTCTGTAAATAGATTCACAGAATCATCACATTTTAATAATCTTGTAGAACATAATAGTGAGAAACTGTCTAATGTTTGTGTATTTATTTATGTCTTCCCATCATGGCAAAAAAAGTCTTGAGCTAAACATCTGTACTTGATGTAAAATAAATTTGTCCAGATAGCAAGATTTGTATATTGTCACATTGAGAAATATCTGTTATGCATTCAAACTTGTTAAAAATATTCTTATTCTAAATTTTAACAAATATTGCAAAGGGATATTTCACTTATGACAACTACTTCATGCTACCTTTCTACTGACTTACCACTATCTTATGTGGTACAAAGGCTTCTTCTCAAATCTTCAATTTATTGCTCAATGTTCTTCCCTCAAAATAAGCACATTTCTGTATTTCTCCATTGCCTTTTAACTGTTTTTATCAGATTTATGTTTGTCTTAGATTATAAACTCTCCTTTTGGAACATATTTCAATATTTTTTCCACACATATTCCACACATATTTCAATATTTTTTTCCAAAAAATATATTTTTTTCTGGGCCAGGAAGATGGTTCAGTGGTATAAGTGCTTCAGTGGCAAGCGCAAGGGCCTAAGTTCAATGCCCTGTTCTGCCAAAAAATAAAAATAAAAATATGTATATATATATTTTTTTTTTCTCTCACATTAGCCCAAAGAAGAGTCCAAGAGTTGATCAGACTGCAATTAAGTAATAAGACAAGAGAAAAATTTAATGACTACTAAAAATTTGAGGGAATTTCAGTGTTAGGCAACAAAAATATATCAAACAAAGGGGCATTATTTTTGAATGATGTCAAATTGATCTCAGACTGGAGAGATAGCTCAGTGGACTAAGCTCCTGCTTAGACAAGCTGGGAGACCAAGGTTTGATCCCCACCACCACATGCCACACTGGTCCCATTAGGTGCACTGGGCTGACCACTGAAACTGGTGTGGTGATGCACACCTATAATCCTAGTGCTTGGGAGGTTGAAAACATAGGAGGGTCACTATGAGTCTTAATTATATAGTGATCTAAACACATGAAAAACTGTTCCAAGTAAATAAAAATATTTTTTTTAATTTATAGATTTTTTAGATTGTGTTAATTATGTTCAGAATGCTTTGATTATTTAATGCTAAATGTATCCTATTTGATCAAATTTTTAAATTAATTTTAATGAAAAAGATAGAGCAATGAGACAGTTTCTCATACAGGTTACTATGAGAGTTACAATAATCAATACATTGCATATTATATTTTTGTAGTAGTTATTCAGAGTATATTAGGTACACATGATATCTTATCTAAACACTATTTGTACAAGTCTTCTCATTGAATTAAGAAAAAGTAGCTGTATATATCTATTCTATTTTGTATATACAGAGATATATTTTTTCACTACAAAATGGTCTTTCACTTATATTTCCCAATTTTTTTTTGTCACAAGTGGGTATTTCATTGCCATTCAAATATTGTAGGTGCTTGGATTCAGGAAAGTAACCCAATATAGCCCAATAGTTCATAATAGAAATGGATTATCAGCAACACTGGCAATGTCAGAAGTTGTTGACCTGAGTCTTTTATAGCTCATAATATTGATATGGCTTTACTTTTTATAACTTGTACTTATACTTTTCTGCTGGATGGCTAAGAACAAGATATAGCAAGACCTGTATAACAAGAACTGAAACTTTTATATCTGATAAGGTCAGTCAAATCCTCTCAGGATTTATTCTGAAACCCTGTACAGCACTCTGTAGATCTTTTTTCAATGTTAGCCATCTGGATGAGTTACAGCCATTGCTGGACCAATTTGCTCTCTGTGAAAGCTGAGAGAATGTTTTCTCTTTAGGCGACTCTCCTTAGGCACACTCTACATTGTCGATCACTTTCTTCTGTGGCCTCATAATCTCCTTGATAAGAAAATTTGGGAAACCACTGAATTACAGGATATCATAGCAGAGGTTCTCTTATATCTTGAGTTTTCACTGACCTTGAAAGGCTAGGGCCAAAATGTTGACTATTCTTGTAGCCCTTCATTTTCTCTATTTTTTTGGTCTGCAAATTTAAGTTGTTAAACATCCAGAAGAGAAGTTTAATGACATCACTACCTTTATTTAATATATTGCTAAGCAAAATGGGTCTTGGGTAAATATGGATATCTCTCAAACTTGTGCAATAAAATTCTAAAATGACTGGGGAAACTCTATATCAGGTTTATACTGCTGCTACTATCAGTTTGTTTTGTGCTCTGCAGTAGATCATTTTAGCTTCTTCCTACAATATTCAGTTTATAAAATATATAGGGAACCGAATATTTTTTAAGTTCTGCTTCTTTTTTCTAAGTTTGTAAATGTTAAAATACAACATTGGCAGATGGTTGAATATCCTGTTTACATGAGAGCACTCTTGAGAAATTTATCCTGAGCTGCATAAATACAACCTTTTCAGATTTGTATCTAGTGAGCACTTGACATCTGTATTTCCTTCTCTTAGATATTTAGAGAAGGAATCACATAGTGGCATAAACTAAATGAAAATACAGGAATGGTTTCTCATGATAGAGTCATTTTGGGAACTGAGGAAAATTATATGACTCCTCATCTTCAAATAACATATCCATTGGAGACAAAGAGTTATAATGCTTGTTAAAAGTGCAAGTTGAAACAAGTATTTTCATGAGAATATTCTCAGAAACTTCCCTGCATGTGTGAAATAGTGACAGTTTTATAGTCTGCAACCTTATGTAATAAGACCATGTATCAAATAAGTAAATAAGTAAATAAATAAATAACAAGACCCTGTATCAAATAAGTAATAAGTCTTTTTGTGGAAGACCAAAATCATCAAACTATAGTCTCAGAAAAAAAATGTATCTGTAAGATAATCTAATTAGGTAGACTAATTGATGTCTAAAGCTAAGATATTAGCATTTAGAGAGAAAAATATACTAATACTGTGAGCCTTCAAACCAAATGAAGTAAATTATAGCTTTAAAATAAGTCTGTTTTTGTCTGCTGAGTGTTATCAAATTTGGGTAATCACTTGTGAAAGAGGATTAATTATTTCTGATGAGCTAAATGTCTTGTATAGAGTTTGGTTTCCAACAATAGCCTAATAGTGAAAACACTTTCCTATCAAATGAAGAGTAAATTTGTTAACACCCAGTAATACCTTCTAAATGCACAATAACCATTTCAAGGTGAAACTCATTCTTTTGAATTGAAATTTTTTGTAAATGATGATAATAAGTGCATCTACTTTTTCCTAATTTATATCTTGCTTTTATGTGATTGATTCATTGCCCAGATATCTACTACTGGGGCTTTTTTCTCAGTCTCTCAGTGTCTACTCTAGGCGGAGGCTGGTTTAGGCACGAAGCAATACAAAGATGGAGTAAATGATGAGTTTGGAAAGGTAACACATGTGTGCCTTTGAAGGGGAACAAGGAAGAGATCATTTTGTTACCAGTTCATAGGGATGCTGGAGAAAGTATTGGCAGAAAAGTTTTATTTGATTATTTATATATTCATTTACTTATTTGATATATGGTTTTGCTATGCACCTCAGACTTGCAGTGATCCTCCTGTCTGAGCCTCCTCAGTACTGTGATTACAGTGCCCCACCATGCCTGGTTTTGGTAACTGCCAAGCCACGCTCAGGTCCTGGGCCAGGCACTGCATTTGGTAGTGGGGATTGAACTTGGGTCCTTGCACTTGCCAGTCAAGGCACTTAGAATGCTGAGCTATCTCCCTCGACCCTAGAATTTTAAATTGTTTTTGTTTCTTTCGTATGGATTTTGACAAATTCATTTTTCTCTTTACTTCACATTGTATATTCTCTCCCACCAAAAGAACATAAAGTCAGCACAAACATCTATAATGTTAGTAACTTTTGCAAAGATTTTGAACTCCAAGTTGCGTGTAGTTTCCTGAGCCAAAATAAACCACAGAACACAGAGTTGTAACTAGTAAATTCAAGTAGTATTTGAGGACTGACAATTTGTGGTTTTGTAGACTCTTTTATGGCAATTAAATGTTCAATGCAACTTCCATGGAATGGATTGAATCGCAACATTGATGAAAGTATGTTTACTAAGGGATTTCCTAAGTTTAATATTTGTCTGGAAAACATCTATTTGTGGTAATGACAATGTGTTAAAAAACTTGAAATTTAGGGAAGCAATCTAAATATGCTTTCAGTTAAAAGGCAAATAAAACTTTTAGTATACTACATTTGTTTGTTATGTGTAAGAAGAATATTCTTCCAAAAGATGTACAAATATCATGGTACATATTCTCACTTATAAAACTTACTAATAGAGGCCAGTCTGATAAATTCTCAGATACAAATCTAATTTTCAAAGCTGTCAATTGTGATAATAAAATAACCTCTTACAAGGCAATGAAGAAAGACTAGTGCAGCGATATTCCTTCAAAAAGTGAAAGTGAAAGAATGTTTCAACAATTGTTCAGCAGCTGCACATTTTATTTATTTAGGCTCTTAGTAAGAAATTTAGAACACTAATTTATGAGGATAAATTCCATTTAGCAGAGCAAAAACATATCACAGGAAGGCCCAGAGCTGAGGAACAGCTTTGATTTTTGCTAAAATCTGTGAGCCTACCACTTTCTGATCCACCTTGCACTTATCTGACATATGGTATCTCTCTTTCTCAGGGTCGAAGATCTCACCCTCCTTGTTTCTAGATTTCCACAGCTTCTTTTTATTGAAACAAGCATGAATGAGGTGTTTGGGGATTTTCACTTTGCTGATGTCAATTTTTGTAGAGGTGGCCAGCAGTTGTACATTATGTGTTAAACAAACATGATATTTTGAGTAGTGTGCAGTAAAATTTTGGATCAGGAATCCATAAATGTGTTTTTCCTAGTTACAAAATTTAGTCCTACAAAGTTGTACAAATATATTGAACTGAAACATATATGCAAATATGCTATAAAATATATATCAGCTATCATTTAATCATCTATAGTTATCATATGAAAGAATTTCATCTTTGTAAATCACAGTGTTTATCACAGACTTTTTTTGATAATGAATTCCATTCTTATTCACACAAGTTCCCCCTTCAGAGTAAGCAACAAAATTACCTTGTCAGTCAGTAAAACAAACACTAGGACAATATTTATATATTTTTTAACAGATGCAACTAAAGTTATTTCAAATACTTATCATTTGAATGCAGATAATATCACACAAAAGCAGAGGAGCAGAAAAAATATGTTGCTATTTTATTTATGATTGAGGATGTACCCATTGTTCAAAGGTACTAGTGCACCTTTAATCAAAATATGTTTACAACTTTGAAAAAAGTTGGCGTGGGCATTTTTATCAAAGTAGATTCAAAAATTCATTCAACTCCAATGAAAAGAAGCAATTTATTGTAATCTATAAACAATATTTTGATATAATTTTAATATTTCATGTAGTGCTCAGTAGTATCATTTAGTTGGTTAAAATATTCAATGTAGAAATATTTTGCATCTTTTTTGGATGCAAGTGGTCTCTTTCTTTAATTGGTTTATTTTTTTCTTTGTAGAACTAACATGCCCGTCTGCTTTCCTAATCTATATTTCTACCTCCTGTATCACATTTAGATATATTTCTATGTATTTTTTCACTTAAATATTTGTTCAAATGGGTGAAATCTAACACTAATAGCAAAACATTTAAATCAATGGCTTAAAATTTAATTTTTAAAGATTTGCTTTTATCCTTCTGAGATGTTTCTGTGGCCTCCCTTGCTTCCTTCAGTGAAAACAACAAACTTTAAGAAATAAGGATGATAATTTAGCATTTCTAGGTATGATGAAATTGATGCCTTGGTCACTCTCTCTGTCATTGAGATACAGCATCTAATGCCCACAATTTTAATGAGGAGAGGATGATTTGAGTTCATGGTTTCTAAAGATTCAGCCCAAGGTCAGCTAGCTGCAGGGCAGAAATGCATGGCAGAAGGGGCTGGTGGAGCAAAGCTGTGTAGGTCAAGGCCCTGGAAGCAGAGTGTGAAGGAGGAGCCAGAGAGGGAGATGCCTTTTACCATGTCACACACGGAGGCACCCACCTCCTCTAACCAGGCCCCAGTCCCAAGCAGTGCACTCAGCTATAGTGCTCCTGTGAACCGAGCATCTCCTAAAAGCCCCATATTTGAATAACCTGAGGATTTTGGCCAACACCGCTGATCTAAACCATGTGCACCCTGGAGATTTTACACAGAGAAAGAAGGGAATATGCCATGACTGCCTGAGACAAAATGAGTGTCTTTCCTTAGAACTCACCGGGTTCCTATTATGGGGAAATAGTTAAGTAACCATGGGGACTAATTAGATTCACAGTTACAGCTTGGCCTTTATTTCTCATACACTAATCGGGGTGAGATACAAATTTGAGGAATGCTTGAGAAATGCATAAAGGTTTAGTAGCTATTTTACATTTTAATAGCTATTTTAGCTTTTCTTTTGAGAGTGTCTATTGCATGCCAAGAAATCTATCAGGTGCTCTATAGAAACACTGTGAAGTAATATCTGTATGTGGGAGACTAGATATTTGCATAGGTAAGCAGAGAGGACTAAAACCATAAAGGTAGAGCCAATATTTGGCTTCTGGATTGTTAGTTTCAAATCCTGTACACTTAAGAAATATTGACACTGCCTAAGTAGAAGAACTCTTAATATGTCTAATATGTGAAACAGTCACTCAGTCCTTGGCTCTCAGCAATAATAAGCTGATTCAACCCCAACATTCTTAAATGATAGTAGCCTTCATTCATGCATTTGTTTGGCAAATATTCCTTGAATCTTATGACTACCATTTTAGATCTTTCCAAATATACATAATATGTATCTAAAGCCTACAATTTAATTCATGATATTGCATGTACATTTCCAGTTTGAAATGAAAACAATAATCATGTTACTTAATAAATTCATCACAAATGACAGTTACTATTTACTGGTGGATTTGGGAAGAATTATGATAATATGTTAGCAGGTCAAGGCTTGAATGCAGTGGCAACTTATGTGAGTTCCAGAGGCCAGGAATTTGTGGCATCCTGAGGTATAACAATACTCCAGACAATGTGAGAAATTCCTATAGTAAAGATTTTAATATTAGAAACAGCACATGTGTGTAGTAGTTATTAATATAATAGCTTTATGATACAGTGGAGGAACCTGAAATAGGAAATAAGCTTTCTATATGATCACACAGCAAATTGTTAATCAAAATTTGAATACAGATATTTTTTGAGTGCTCTTAAATTAAATTGTGGCATTTTGACCACCTTTGCTATGCTAGAGAAGTTCGTTGACAGAAGGTTTCAAAGGTCCAAACTCTTAATACATTTTCAACCACTGATTTTCAGCATCTTCAATGCTTTAAAGGCTATTTTTCTTTCTTTTCTGGTGCTTATTTTGGCTTTTGTTTTCATAAATTTGGGTCCTCAAAATCCTCTATCTTTTCATGTACACTAAATATGAAAGATATGTGTAAAATTCATATTTATTTTAATATTTAACTGAAAATATAATTTTCACTGCAAACATAATGAGTTTAAAATAAAAAACTCAGTATCCTGAAATAATAATTAGCACAATTTATCTATTTTCTTTGATTATAAATAAAAAAATTTAGCATAGCATATCCTCTTATGCTTATACTACATCATGTTGAGAATTTTGAGTAATTCTACATGATACATAAAGAAAGCTGTCCAAAGAAGAATGACAACTTGGAAATCTGTGAATAATTGTATAGTTTGTCTTTTTAAAACATCATAAGAACTGAGATAGCTCAGTGGAATAAGTGCTTGTCTGGAAAGCACAAGGTCCTGAGTTTGATTCCTGGTACCACACACACACACACACACACACACACACACACACACACACACTCTCACATGCACAAAAACCATAACAAAGAGTTGTGTTTCATCTCTGCATTATATTTCCTCAAGTAGCAAATCATCAAATAATCCTGACAACTACTGCAGATAGTAAATAGTTTGGGGCAAGGAATACAATGATGATATTTTGGTGTATGGAAAACATAATCCAAAAAAGAAAGTGGGGGGTGGGTGGGAGATGACTCAGTAGAATAAATGCTTCCCTGGCAAGAACAAGGGCCTGAGTTCAATCTCTAGTTCAGAAAGAAGAAGAAGAAGAAGAAGAAGAAGAAGAAGAAGAAGAAGAAGAAGAAGAAGAAGAAGAAGAAGAAGAAGAAGAAGAAGAAGAAG